>KZ067975.1:144710-154710 GCA_002091845.1 Anopheles cracens
TATTTTTTACGTGTATGAGACGACGATAGGCACGTGTTTTTTTTTGTTTCGCTCGTTTTATCCCACACGCGCAGGAGATGGCGCCACCCAAGAAGAAGCGGTGCGGGAAGAACGCGCCGCATATATAGATATTTTTTAAACGTAGTTTTAAACGCGCCACCATTTTCTTTCTTATACGTGTTTTTCTAGTTCTTTTCTTCTTCTGATCGTGTCGCTTTACGTGTTTTCTAGTGGTTAAGGTGTAAAAGTGTGCGGCAGCGCGTTCCGCCGTAAGAAGGGGGACGGTATCTAACCGGAGCGGATGTATCTAAGATAAGAAGTAAGCGATTACGCGGCAGTAGCGCAGGAAAGCAGCTTTTCCCACTTCATTTTGTTGTTACTCGCACATTAAAAGTATGCAGATAAGAGCCAGAGGCGCAGCTAGTTTCTAGACGAATAAAATGCCCTTGTAGTGTAGGTGAAAGAAATCCGTCATTTGACCGTCCGCTGTGTTCCGATTCCGATGTAAGCCATTTTCTATCGCTCGTTCCAACACGCTTTTCCACCTCCATTTTTCCCTGTGTCTTTTTGTCCGTCTCATATTTTCCTCCTCTCGCCGATTAAACGCCCGTTCCGTATGTTTGCTCCGCTTGCATCTCGTTAGTCTCGTTCCTCCGGCTTCCATTCATCAAATGGCTGTGTGTGTGTGTTTCTCTGTGCTGAGTTTTTGTGTACTAAAACATTCTTCTAGTACTGGTCTCTATCATACTTCCACTTCTCAGTTTCTCTAACTTCAAACACAATGCGTTACGTTTAAGAGGTAAGTTTATAAAACCGATTTAAGACAGAAATGAGTGTGAGAGAGAGAACCGTCCTGGCGGTTTTGTTGTCTGCCTTTTGATCGCTTGCTTCTAACGGTTTTACACAAAAACCCGAAAACTTCGTACCAAAACGAGTTAATTCTATCAAACCGAGATGGAGTGACTACATTTACGTTTCGTTTTTCTCCTGCCTTAGGTATAGTTTTCCAATGTCGAGCGAAAGAAACAAACAGAAACAGAAAACGAAACAACCCAAGAGCTGATACGAACTACATTTTCCGCTCCGTCCTGTTGCGATTTTTAAGCGATTAATAAATGTTCGGCTGGTCCTTTTACTCAGATTTTTTTTACTCATTTTCTTTTTATGTTTTTTTCGTCTCCTGCTTTAATCTCCTCCTCTTTTTCACCTACCACCGGAAGATGGCGAACGCTACTACAGGAGAAATAAGAGAAGTAACCGTTGGAGAAAAAGCGCGCACATGACAACCATGTTTCGCGGGTGTTTTTCGGACACTAGAGAAGCCGGAGTGTGCTTTGGTGTGATTTTTTTCCTTTCAATTTCTTCTACCGACAGTAGTGTGAAAATCAACAACGTTTTTTTTTGAGTGTGTGTATTTTTTAGTTTAGTTTAGTTTAGCTTTGCAAACAACTCGCGTTATTATTAAGGGATTGCCCTTCTCCTAGAGTGTGTGGTGGATAAAATTGCAAAAGATGCACGACCAAACACACATACACACACGCTAACAGTGTATGTAAAAAACGGGAAGAGAAACAACATAACCTTCAATATTAGTTTTCCCCTCTTCGCACCAGTTTGCTGTTTGTTTTTCTTACTTTTCTCCTGGTTGCGTTTCTGTTTGTTGTTTTACTCTACTTGCGGAGACAATTTTCGTTTAACTATTGTGTTTGAACTGCAGTTTCCATTGTTATGTGAGTGTGTGTGTGTGTGTGTGAATTTTCTTCCTTTTCTCGTCTTTGATTTCATCTCTTTTCGACGAAAGTGTGATGATGAGCGCATCATTGGGGGCTTAGAACTGTTAATTCCTTTCTGTGATGTCTTTCACTCTCCTTCTCGCTCCATCCTAGCAACCACGGATTCGGAGAAGCGCACCAAACGTGAGATGTACGAGCTAAGTAGGCTGTTGGAGTCGGTTTTTCGGTTATTAAAGAATCTACACTCTCTATTTATCCTTAGTTTCAACACGAATTACCCTCCTCGCTCGGATGGAAGAATTCGTAATGAAGTAGGATCTTTTTTTTTCTTTTTTATGTGAGTGTGTTGATTGCTGATCTCTGTTTTTGCATGCTGTGTGTGCACGCATTGTTTCATTTCTTCACTCTTTTCCATTTTTCAGTAACTAGTTAAAGGGGTTTGTATGTTGTTTCTTTGTTGTTGCTGTTTTGTTTAGTTTTTTTTTTTGTTTACGTTTGCTATTTTCTCGTTCGCCCCATTTAAGCTACACTACCAATATGCCCGGGCCCAAGTGGGCACAAGGGTTATAATGGTAGCCGGGGCGCGGCATCACTAATGCCGCCATTTGTGGTGTCTTTGCGCGTTTGTTTGTTTGTTTGCGTAATTGAATTTTCTTGCGAAATCTCGAAACTCAAAACGAACAGCAAAACGGGCACCAACAACAGAATAACATCGAGAGCCAACGACGATCTATAATAGCGATATACGGGTGTTTTCTTTGCTGTATTCTGTCTCTATTTGCATGATTCTTAAGGGTACTGCTGCCGTCTTCTAGTGATGGTGAGAGATCTCGACACTGAACGTGATTTCCTACTCTACTAGAATGTTTGTTGTTTTTGACTATGCTGGGATTTAAGTATATTTCGTTTTGTTGTTTCGGTGTAAGATAGAATATGTATATGGGTTCTGCTTTATGTTCTTTTTTTTAGTTTTGTCTCTTTTTCGCACCGATCTTTCGATGCAGTTGCTAGTTTTTCATCTTCTACGAAACAAAAGAAAACTAAACACTTGTCCCTCCCTTGGGCTACATCCGTTCGAGGATATGATCATGATAAGAATATTCGTTATCGCGTACAACTTTTGTTTAACGAAATGTGTGAAGAAACTGTCACATTTTCGTTACTCTTATTAGCGCACAGAAAACCCTACAACTGAACATGAAGTTGATGGAGAGAAAACCAGCGCGTACAAACTAACGAGATCAATGTTCTCAACATTTTCCGCCGGGTGAAAAACAGCATAACAAAAGCATAGAAAACAATGAAAAAAAAAACTCCGAACGCTTCATTTTCTTTCTACTACCCATTTGTGTTTGCGTTCTTGTTTCCTATACCGGACTGTGTCTAGTTTTTGTTTTGCTCAGCAGACTAATCTGTCACTAAGAGAAGGTTCACCTCTTTCCGATCCGATCGGATTCGCATTCGATCATTCCGGTTCTGTGTGTTTTGCATTAAGTTGTTAGTTTTAATATTATTAATAATATATATCCGCGTAAGTGGTACTTACATTCGTATTGTGTTGTGTATTTTTTTTTTGCTTCACATTTTCACTTTATTTTCCGACTTTCTTTTGTTTACGTTTGCTATTTTCTCGTTCGCCCCATTTAAGCTACACTACCAATATGCCCGGGCCCAAGTGGGCACAAGGGTTATAATGGTAGCCGGGGCGCGGCATCACTAATGCCGCCATTTGTGGTGTCTTTGCGCGTTTGTTTGTTTGTTTGCGTAATTGAATTTTCTTGCGAAATCTCGAAACTCAAAACGAACAGCAAAACGGGCACCAACAACAGAATAACATCGAGAGCCAACGACGATCTATAATAGCGATATACGGGTGTTTTCTTTGCTGTATTCTGTCTCTATTTGCATGATTCTTAAGGGTACTGCTGCCGTCTTCTAGTGATGGTGAGAGATCTCGACACTGAACGTGATTTCCTACTCTACTAGAATGTTTGTTGTTTTTGACTATGCTGGGATTTAAGTATATTTCGTTTTGTTGTTTCGGTGTAAGATAGAATATGTGTATGGGTTCTGCTTTATGTTCTTTTTTTTAGTTTTGTCTCTTTTTCGCACCGATCTTTCGATGCAGTTGCTAGTTTTTCATCTTCTACGAAACAAAAGAAAACTAAACACTTGTCCCTCCCTTGGGCTACATCCGTTCGAGGATATGATCATGATAAGAATATTCGTTATCGCGTACAACTTTTGTTTAACGAAATGTGTGAAGAAAATGTCACATTTTCGTTACTCTTATTGGCGCACAGAAAACCCTACAACTGAACATGAAGTTGATGGAGAGAAAACCAACGCGTACAAACTAACGAGATCAATGTTCTCAACATTTTCCGCCGGGTGAAAAACAGCATAACAAAAGCATAGAAAACAATGAAAAAAAAAACTCCGAACGCTTCATTTTCTTTCTACTACCCATTTGTGTTTGCGTTCTTGTTTCCTATACCGGACTGTGTCTAGTTTTTGTTTTGCTCAGCAGACTAATCTGTCACTAAGAGAAGGTTCACCTCTTTCCGATCCGATCGGATTCGCATTCGATCATTCCGGTTCTGTGTGTTTTGCATTAAGTTGTTAGTTTTAATATTATTAATAATATATATCCGCGTAAGTGGTACTTACATTCGTATTGTGTTGTGTATTTTTTTTTTGCTTCACATTTTCACTTTATTTTCCGACTTTCTTTTTGTTTTGCTTCTAACAATGCACTTTCTTTTTTTACTGTGTGTTTGATACACATCTCATATCATGTTGTGTGTGAGTGTTTGTGTGTTTTTTCTATGTTTTTCTTTTTCTTCTGTTTTACACTGCTGCAGGAGGAGAAGAGATGGAAAAATGTATTAGTCATGAAATATTGATACTTCTTTTCTTTTACATTTCTCTGTTTTGCCCGTGTGTGTAGGAGGGGGAAAGGGGGTAGTAGGAGAGAGTGATAAGAGTGATGAATAGAGAACGAGGACTAAGAACTTGTGTGTGCGTGTGTCATTATACTCGAATTTGGTGTTCTCTTTTGTCAAGTAGAATTTTATGAACATGTGTGTGTTCTTAGGGGAGCCAATAATTGCATTGCTATTTCTTCTCTTAATAAACTCTCGTCCTGCTTCCTCCCTCCTCCTCCGTTTCAGTGCTCGTGTGCGTGCGTGTGTGTCTGAAAATTATGCTACGACTCACCCCCTTCGCGTGTTGTGTTATTTCTTCCGCTTCATAAGTCTTTTTGCTAGAGTTTATTAAAATTGTTTTTGTTGTTTGTTGTGAGTATAAGTGAAATTCTATTAGCAGATTTTTACTGTTTGCTTTTTCTTCTTTTAGCGCGTGCCTGGTTTTCTCTTTTTTACCTTTTCTCATTACCTTCGCAGGATCTGCATCTATCTTCTACAGTTTGTAAGTGTTTTTGTGTGTGTTCGTTTGTGTTTTTATTGTTTAAATAGAGCGTTATAGTTGACTAACATGCCTATGAAATTAAAGAGTTTGCAACATTACTTTGCTTGTTTGTTTGTTTTTTTTTTGTTGTGGTAAGACTGTACTTTTGTCCTCCGCATGGATGCGGTATGTCGTCTTTTTCCTTTTAAATCGACATGATTGTATCCGTCCGTCCGTCCGTCCGGATGAGTGTACAAATAAAACGAAACAGTCGCTACACAACTCGCCGCGAAGACACAATCGGGGAATTAAACATATTTAGATCGAAACATCAAGAAGATACATACGGGACACCTCCTCTCTTTTGCAGTCCTTCTTCTGTTTAAAACGAAGAAGAAACGTCTCACCCAAAGTTCGCTTCTCTTTACTATCGACTGCACATTCATACTACATGAAACACATCCTCGTCTTCTAGGAGAGGAATTGATTACGCATTTTCTTGTTTGGTTGTTTGTTTGTTTGCTATCCGTGATATTACATATGGTTCTCTCTTCTCCAACCCCCCCTCCCATCCCCCCAGGGCCCTTTGGTTCTCGCAAGACGTTCCAAATTCACCGGATCCTGAACTCACCCAGATCTCAACTCAGAAGTCAAAACCGGCGAACAATCCCGGGAAACATGGGGGTGTGTAATCATGTATCCACATATTCTGCGCTACGGCTACGCACAATGGATAGATTTTCTTTTGTATGCATTTAAATTACTTATGCAGTAAAATATGTATATTTTCATTTTCTGTGTTTTTTATTATTTATATATATTTATATATACTACAAAGATTTTACTCATATACTGCCGCCGTTTCGTCGTCTTACTGTTTTTTTTATCCCTTTAGTATGTTTTTTTTTTTACTTTTTGCTACTCATCTGCATCTACCTCCTCCTTCCCGGAGCATTCATTCTGTTGATTTCTGGTTTTGCTGCTGTTTTTTTGTTACTTTTCTTGCATTTAAAATAATTTATCGTTTGATTAAACATATACTGTGTTTCATTCCCCTTTATAGCATCCCTTATGCAGACAAGACAGCATCATCTAGGTGTGCTTGTGTGAAGGAGAGTGTGTGTGTGTGTGATTTATATATATATATAGATATCCTACGAGTTTTCTACGATTTTTTCCCATTTACCATATAATTCCTACCATGTATGTGTGTGTGTGTGGTTTTGTGTTTGTTCGCACACAGCACAGCAGCACACAGCAGCGTACGCAATCGCTTCAGCGCTTGTTTCTTATTAAATCTGTTGAAAACCATTCAAACAGCAAAAGCTTATACTTTTACCTCTTTACATCTTAGAACAACGTAAATTTTCCCGCTTTAAAATTAACGCATTACACTCGCGAGCAGCTTTCACAGTACAAGCTAGCTTGAGCGCGAATCTGTAATCTTAGTTTTAGTTACTCTTTAGATGTGAGTTTGGCCCACCAAAATTTGGATCAAAACGCAGGTGGTGTTGTAAATTATATTAACTTGCTATCTCTTCTGGGCAAGCATACTAAAAAGTGTGCTCAAGTTAAAAATGTTGATACCAGTGCTGTGGGTTCGTACAGCGCTAGACAGTTCGTACCACAACTCATACACAGTTGTCCCAGCAATTAAAGAGGATCGTTCAGTCCAACAGCGTTCGCATGATACGTGGATGAAAGGAAAGCATCTCTTTCCTTGAAAGACTTAAGCCACGCGTCTCGTGGCTCTTTTGAAGTTAAAAGTAGTAGTAGAAGTAATTAAAATAATTCATCTATTGCCGAAATGGTTAATCTGGAACGATCACCTTTGCGTGTGTGTAGTTTTGAGACGGAGAAGACTTTTGGTGAAGAAACGACACCAATACTTCTCCTTCCTGATTTTTTTCCTTTTTCAAAGCAAAAAATTAGGCTGTAGAAAGGGTTGCCCGGTGGGAACCATCAAATACGTGAGGAAAGACTCGGTACAACACAGGATACGTTACCTTGCTCGGTGAAGTTGAACAGTGGTGGAAATTCGCGACCGTTCGGTAGGTACTTGCTGCCCTCCCGCAGCTCGTTGAATTTTTCTTCCTCCTTCTCTCCTCTGCTCGCGTGGTTGCTCGTTTCGCACGCGCGCGCACGCTTAGTTTGCGGTCGTGTGTGTGGTTTTCACTCTCACACAAACACTAATTAAAGCTAACCCATCGATGAGGTGGCAGCGGCAGGTTGGCAGGAGCCTGCATCGCCCCCTGTTGCCGTCGTCATGTCGTCCGTACCGACGCCGCCGGTGTTGCTTCCGCCCCCAGCCGCACCACTGCACGATTGCTGCGCCAGGTTGCTCGGATCGCTGGTGCTGCTTGCACCGGCGCCACCGCCGCTACCTCCGCTGCCCGAGGAGCCTCCGGCGCCGCCGCCACCGTTGCCACTGCCGCCACTGCCGCCCTCCATCGAGCCGGACGTCGATTGGCCTGCCTTCGACCCGGTCTCGTTCTGGTTTCTGGGCCTCAGGATCAGGTTCAGGCTCGGCTGAATGGCAAGCTCTGCAACAGATAGAAACATGACGTTAGGCGATGCTCTGAGGCACATTTGATAAGCCACATCCTACATCCTCAACATATGTTATTCGATATCGAGTTCCAAATTCGAAGCATAATAGTGATCGTAAATCCAATACAGTGTGAATAATGGATAAAAGCAACGTTTAGTAATACAGATTGCATAGTTTAGGATACAATTTGGCTCTGTCCGCCTGAATGCATGCAATCTACCCGATAAAACGATTTTTTTAAAAAACGGCTGATTAATGTAGAGCGGGGGAAAAAAATATAACAAAACGTGAACCCATTTTGCAGCCGGGTTGACTACTTACACACCTGTGTGAACGTTTCCGGTTCCCCCTTCCTCCCCAGGGAACACTTTCTCGCTTGGTTCATATTTTTGTGAGTGTTTCTTTTCTTCATCCTGTCGATTTATACGTTCTGCACAGCTATCTTCTCCCGTCTGTGCATAAATCCACGCGCGCACACACACGAATCATTAAATAATAATTAAAAATATGTTTAATAGTAATCTTTTACACAATTTCTCTCTCGCTTTTGCTGCACACATCGGGGTGCGAAGGTGTAGTATATCATCTCTCGTGTTTGTTTTTTTCAGTGGTCTTCTCTCCTCGTTTTACTATCGATTTGTTATCTCTGCACTTGTCCCACGTATGCATATGCTTGTGTGTTAATACACACAGCCACACATACTCTAATGTTTAATTTCTTTTTCAACACATTTTACTACTTTTAAATTTTGTGTTCACGGTTTTTTCTCGATTTTGCATGTCCCGTCCTCCTTTGCTTTACAGCGCACACAAACGCACACGTACGCACACACACACACAATAGAGGAACCATAGAAGCCATAAGGTGAAATTTAGCAACACTCACCTCTCACCGTTTCATCTCTCTATCTCTCTTTTTGACGCTCTTAACATGCGTACTTCTTCAGGCTGATAATTTTACAGCAATTGAAGGTTCTCTCTCCACACCGAACGGGATAATTATGAAATTAGTTGTCGTGTGTTGTGTGTTTGTGAGTGCGTGTGCATGCCAGAATTGCGTACAGATAGCGGTTCGCTGCTTCAGAACGGAATAGCAAATACTATTCCGACAGCAAACCACATATACACACACACAAGGCATTTGCACACATTCCCTCCTTCCTTCTTTCCTTCACGAGGATTTCTATTGCTTCAAGCTTAAAACGTTTCGAAAAAACGGCTGATTAATGTAGAGCGGGGGAAAAAAATATAACAAAACGTGAACCCATTTTGCAGCCGGGTTGACTACTTACACACCTGTGTGAACGTTTCCGGTTCCCCCTTCCTCCCCAGGGAACACTTTCTCGCTTGGTTCATATTTTTGTGAGTGTTTCTTTTCTTCATCCTGTCGATTTATACGTTCTGCACAGCTATCTTCTCCCGTCTGTGCATAAATCCACGCGCGCACACACACGAATCATTAAATAATAATTAAAAATATGTTTAATAGTAATCTTTTACACAATTTCTCTCTCGCTTTTGCTGCACACATCGGGGTGCGAAGGTGTAGTATATCATCTCTCGTGTTTGTTTTTTTCAGTGGTCTTCTCTCCTCGTTTTACTATCGATTTGTTATCTCTGCACTTGTCCCACGTATGCATATGCTTGTGTGTTAATACACACAGCCACACATACTCTAATGTTTAATTTCTTTTTCAACACATTTTACTACTTTTAAATTTTGTGTTCACGGTTTTTTCTCGATTTTGCATGTCCCGTCCTCCTTTGCTTTACAGCGCACACAAACGCACACGTACGCACACACACACACACTTGCCACACGGTTCTATACGCACACGAAAGAATGTGTGCATGCGACCGTGTGAATGTGGGTGTGCGTGCCCGTGCTCGCGAGCGTTCGCGACAGGAAAATGTGTACAGAAGCGGCGTGGTGTACTGTACAATTCACACTTCACGCCCTTCTGCGCGCATCGTCCACGTGTGTGTCCGCGATTGATCGTGGACACATTATGTATATATGTATATATATGTTTTGCTTGCTTTCGATTTTTTCTTCCTCCTTCTCTCCTCTGCTCGCGTGGTTGCTCGTTTCGCAAAAAAAACGCTGCTTTCGAAAGATCCACTCCAGAGAGGAGGAGAGAGAAAGCGTCAGAGGTTCACTTAGTGTAGAAGTAAGTAAACGAAGAAAGTAAGTTTTAGATAATTAATAGAGAAAAAACAACGTGGCAGACTTTCACACTTTGCCTGGTAAAACCGAACACGGTACATGTTTAGTAGAATCTTTGCGGGTGTATTTATTGTTTGTTTT
>KZ067975.1:154720-191942 GCA_002091845.1 Anopheles cracens
CCTTCTCTAAAATGTTCTACAAAACGACTATCGAACAGCAATTGTCTGCAAAAAACAACCGGGCGTCAACACCCCAAAATCTGACCCAAATGTGTCAGGCAAAACACAAAAAACCTTAAACAGCATCTACATACAAAAAGAGATATAACAAATAACAAAAAGTAACACCGGGAGACATAAGAGATAGCAACAACAGAGAAAACCGACACATGTTAATTGCAGACAAATAGTCATTCCGCAACACTGCTAGCCGCCACGCGTATTTTTGTTTCATTTGTAGTAGTAGAGGTGGTTCTGTTGTTGGATAGACATGTGCGCACAATCGATACGGTGTGTCTTTAGTACATCATATAACTAGAGGATATAAGGTATGGTAGTGAAGACGGAACTACAGAACAGTGAAAAAAACACACATTAAAAGTGCTGGCGTACTGGAGGACACACAAACACGTGCGTGTGTGCAGGCGCTCTTCTTCTGATCAGTTGTTGCAAGCAACGCAAGAGGCGCGCGCGCTTAAAAATGAAATCTGCAGGACAAAAATGTTGATAGAAGAAAGCAATCAGCTCTCTCTCCCCCCTTTGAGCAAAAACAAAACCAGAATATGAAAAGCAATTGTGATGAATGTTTGGAATGTGCGCGTCGAAAAATGGGTGTGAAAAGCGTTGGTTTGGTGGGTTCGACTCGATTCGACTCGCAATTCAGTTGAAGCTTTTCCCATACATCCCACCCACATGGCACAAAGAATCACGAAGGCAGTATGGGAATAATGCAGCCCATGACCCCTTGAGAGAGCGTGGCGAGAATAATGATCCGCAGCCATCATGCAACATGATAGAACGTAGAAATGGATACCGACAAAACCCTGCCCTGAATGCGATGAACATGATCGGTGCTAGCGCTGACTGTTTGTGATTTTTTGCTTCCCGTTTTCTTCACGGTGAAAAATCGAATCGCATACACACACAAACGGGCGCGTAATGATGTTGTTTTAACGGTGGGCTGCTGGCTGGCTGATGGTGTATGTGTTAAACTGATCACACACTCGAGAGACAAAGCAAAAGACAAAAAAAACACCGTAGTACCCACGGAGGTGGTCTTACCAATCTTTGTGGTGTAATTGATGGCGCCGAATATCAGCTCCGGCGCTCGGTAATATCTGGAGCAGATGTACGACACGTTCGGCTCACCGTCCAGCAGCTGCTTGGCACTGCCGAAGTCGCACAGCTTCAGCACGGCCGTCTCCGGGTTGAGCAGCAGGTTCTGTGGTTTGATGTCACGGTGGCAGATGCCGAGCGAGTGGATGTAAGCAAGACTTCTGAATAATTGATACATGTAAATCTGCACCGGAAGAAAGAGAAAGCAAACAAAGCTCATCAGAGGGTCAGTGGCCGATATGGTGCTGCTACGGTGGGCACACTTACTCGGATATAGTTGATAGGTATCGTTAACTTGTTTTTAGCATAGTGACGGGCGACTTTATAAACCGTTTCTGGGATATATTCGAGCACTAAGTTCAGATAAACTTCGTCTTTCTGCAAGGGAGAAAATAGGAAAGAAGTATGCATATTAGTTCGTGTACGGGGTACGGGATATCGTGAACGTCGGAGAGAAAAGCGCTAGCGTGCGATAAAA
Source organism: Anopheles cracens (assembly GCA_002091845.1). Taxonomy (NCBI): domain Eukaryota; kingdom Metazoa; phylum Arthropoda; class Insecta; order Diptera; family Culicidae; genus Anopheles; species Anopheles cracens. Next base: position 156,354 of record KZ067975.1, read on the forward strand.
GACAAAAACGTAGAAGTCGTGTCTTTAGCTCTGGGGTTTGCAACGGGCGGAAGGAATATTCATCGTTAGTAGCGTTACAACTTCAAAGGAACTCTCAACCACTGCTATTTCTGCTGTGCGCAATCGTTATCAAACTAGCAAGCGTTTAATGGTAGTATTACAGGAACAAATCAACCGTAGAGCAGAGGAAAAAACAAAACTGCTGCCAATCTCCTCATCGAACTGTTAGTTGATGTTGTGTACGATGTTTATCAATCGCCATGATGTTTTACTTCTCCCGTTACACAGAACGAGTTACTGTGGAACGAGTTACTACTTCAACGAACTGGATAGATACATAACACGATATTTCCTACGATTTCTAAAACAGATGGTATTGCGGGTGTCGGTTTCAAACACAGTGCAGTAAGTTTTTAATGTTAAACAGTCTATTGATGTTCCGGTTTGAACCTGATTCGCTACCTTTAAAACCTTGGGGCGGGGTCCTTTATTGTAGACATTTTGAAAATACGCTCCCCAATCGTAGGTAGAAAGAAACACATTGACGACGGTGGGCCAGACTACAATCATCCATCTGAGCAAACAACAACTAGAGACCGATCGCTGCGCGCCTATACAAGTTTCTTTTTTCACAGATCTAATAACTTTACGCTTCGTATAGTATGTGTGCAGCATTTTGATATTTCCAAATCGGAACAGGCCCTTTTCACGTGGACCCCCAGTCTTTGTTGTTTGCACGCGATTATTCACATACATCCAAAACGGGAATACTAACAATTGCCGTCAAGTATACTGTCAAACTTGTTCATTTCGAATGGCCTAATGTGCACACCAACAGCGTGACTAGCGAGGAGCTAAACTGCACCAAAGAGCTATCGGCGACGGCCAACTTTACTATATAAAGACCCCATGTTACACGTTGTTACATTATAAATGCATCAGTGTTCCGTCTTTTTAGTTGTATAAAGATTTCCCACTGTAACAAGCAGGGGAAAGAACAAAACATTATCGAGGCCGGCTGGATACGTCTTGGTCCTTCGAACCGGAATCGTTGGCGTGTGCGCCCATTTGGAATTTATGATGTGGGTTGGTTATCTACTTTCCGCCGCAGGACGACGTCTTATCGATCTTGTTTCCCGATACGTACGACTAGAGGAGTTGGTTTAATAGATGTATGACATGAAACAGAATGTAAGATAAATATTTATCATTGCAACAAAAAACATTCCTCGTGATGATTCCGTGGCTTTTTGCCGCACAAAACGTCATATACCCGAGTTTCGTTAACGTTAACGTCCTACTCCGTCTCTATAGAACACGGAAGAGTAGGCACTGCCTCGTTGAAAAGCAACCATGTTTCGCCAAAACGAACGCGATATATCTTGTTGGCCCACCCTCCCGGGCTATATCCCCACCTGGCGCGTCCTTAATACTGTGCAAAATGGGGTGAGGAAAAGTGGAGGAAAAGTCCTGCAGAAATGGTTTGTAAAAACAGATAAAAAATAATAAACGTAACTAGGGCGGAACCACCGTTACAGCAAACGAGCGCGATGATGTTCTCGGTTTCCTTTCGCATGTACCCTCTTTTCTCTCGGTTCCTAACTAGCAAAAGGATAAACAGAAGAAGAAAACCTTTCACACTCAGAGCCCTGTTACCATGGGCCCTCCGTTGGGGAACGTTGAAAAAGACAAATCTTGAGCATCAGGGGGCTTGGGACTGTGAGCCTACACTAACACTAGACGCTTGGCGATCTAAATGGAACTATTACCAGCCGTGTATAATGAACCAGGTGTGCAACCTCTATCACCGCGGCTCGATCGGAAGCTAAGCATAACGTCGTTCCGGGGAGCACCATTATTCTGCGAACTGTCCCACATCTTCTTGCCCAAGGCAGCGGCGGCGGTGGCGCGCGTGGAGTAAGCAAATGAGCGAAATGACAGGGCGCACCCGTCCACCCACTACAAAGGCCGCCAGACAAACACACACACACTACTGACAGGTGACACATCGCCGGGGTGCCACCGTCGCCGCCGCCGTCTTTTGAAGCGACGGCGGAACTGGTTTTGTCAGAACCAGCCGCGTTGGAAGGAAGATATGGCCTAGCCCAATCGTACCTAGCGGGCGTTTAAAAGCGCACGAGCGCACCGTATCCGCAGACCACAGTCTCCTCCTCGTCTGTTTGGTGCGAAATGGTGATAAATACTCGAAATGTTACCGAACTGGCGCACCGGTGTGAGATGACGGATACCGGGTCGCTGCCGGTCACACTACTCTCCCTCTCTCTCCCTCTCTCTCTCTATCGCCGTAACACACGTACCTTTTCGCCACTGGAGTAGAAGAAGTACTTTAGCTTATTTTTTTCGCAAACGTTGTGTATGAACACGAGTACGTGTGAGGGGAATATGCATGGATGGATCGGATATTATGGACGAATTTGTTTCAAACCATGACGATTCGGTAATGGACGTTGAATATGGGTGTTTGTTTGTTCATTGGGGTTTTGTGTTAAAATAAGTCGAAATAAGAAAGAATAAAAAATATAATTAATACCAAGTCGGTGATGATTGGAGCAATACTAACAATTGCCGTCAAGTATACTGTCAAACTTGTTCATTTCGAATGGCCTAATGTGCACACCAACAGCGTGACTAGCGAGGAGCTAAACTGCACCAAAGAGCTATCGGCGACGGCCAACTTTACTATATAAAGACCCCATGTTACACGTTGTTACATTATTCGACTCCAACGCGATCTACACGCGCGTGAATCAGCAGCCCCATTCGCATCATTAGCGCGTGTTGACTCATCCGGAAACATGCTGCCGCTAACGACTTCTGTCAACGGGACGTCAAAACGGGGTTCGTATCTCCGTGGCTGGTGGTGTTATGCCCATGTTTTGGGAGTAAAAAACTTTATAGAAATATCAACACTAGTCACTTTTGGGTGGGATTTACTACTGTATCGCTCGCAAGGCGCTCATCAAACCTTCGACACAACAACCAACGACACCACTCGCTAAACTCAAGGATCCCTTCGGAGTGTGCAATCGTTAATTCACATGCAACCGCTAAACTGCAGCGCATGCAACGTGATGCAACGCCACGATAAGGGGCCCTTGTCGAGCGACACGGGGGCAACTAATAAGAATGGTGGCGGTGACGGTGGTGTGACAAGTTCAAGAAGCTCGCCCACCCCCGAATGAGGCACACATGGCATTGCTTGACAGGTGCTTCGGTTCACATCGAGGTGTACACGATTTTTCCACCCTCTAAGCATGTTAGACGCTGTCCCCGGAACCTGAGCGACGGTTCCTAGTAGCCGGGCGAACCAACCGGAATATCGATCCGGTGATTTACACATCCGCGCGGGCTCTTTCTCTCGCCCGCTCGCATTCTTAATGGTTGTGGCGTACGAAAAGCATTCGGAGCCGCAGCAATCATAACTTCACTGTGACCTCCACCGATTTGTGAGAACCGTTACGCTGGGGTGGAGCATATTCCAAGGAATCGTCGTGTCTATTTTTGGAGCTTTTTATAGACGCACTAACGCGCGCGATAACCACATTCCCGGCAGTACGCAGAGGCGACGGACCTCCTAGAGAAAGCTCGAAGTAATTCTCGGCCTTTTCTTGCCGATTAAAACGGTGTTCTCGTGGGCATGATTTGCGGCACGGAATCGGAATTGCCGCCGGCGCGCGCTGTTTATTTGTTTTAAGCGTTGGCCATATCGCGAACCGTGAATCATGCGGACATTAACTCCCAGACTCTGTTTCATTTAACAGCACGCACGCAACACACACCCACCCATTTAGTTAGCATAAAAAGCATTAAGTATAAATCGATTGATTCATATTTTGCTGAATATGAATGATGTACCAGGCTGCTAACGGAGTCATTGGAGAAATTTGCAAAATTTATAAATGTTGACCTCGCGGTAACTATGGAAAGTAGCACCGGATTGTTTGAAACCCGATAGAAACCCCGAACCCAATCGCACTTATCACAATTGTAGATATTTGTAGAGAACATCATCGACCCATAAAGCGCTCCAAACTAGTATACCGATGACAAACGAGAGTTCAAGTTATTTAACTTCCTCCTAGTGCGCTTAGCTTAGATGGATATTTGATGGCATAGTATCTAATGCAACCACATGCTGTGGTGGCATGCTGAAACTCATTTGACTGCACACAGTTGGCTGCCAGGCCAAAACACACAGTCGCGAAAACGAGGTCAATCGAGTTATGATCGATCCCCGAGACACAACACGACTGGAACGCGCGGACCCGGGAAGCAGAACTGACACATTCCGCGAACCATTACCCTATTTTCAGCTAGGCAGCCAGCTAGCTACGCTACACATCCATTTCATGCCAATTTCGCGTGAACGTTTCTACGCAGATTGTTTACCACGGGTAACCAATTTGGACTTCCGGTTCTCCAGGAATCAGTTCCCATCATCACACATCATACGCTCGTCGCTCGCGTGACATCCTCAACCGCACACGCCACCACCCACACCGTGGCTCATCTCGCACCGATTGGAATCCGGTTTCAGCATGTTCTAATTATCGGTACCCGCCGTGCGCACGGGAACACGCTATATCTCATGTTTACTGCCTCAGGTGTCTTATTATCTAGTGACGGAAAAGAGTGGTGGTATAAATCCAGAATGTATCACCGTCACAGGCCGGTTATTGTGTTTTGATAACGTATGGCGCGGTCGGCCGATACCACGTTTAGAATGCGCACAAAGAACGATCAATATTGGAGCCAGTCCCGCGTCAAACCGCACAGGGGCACACGACGTCCTCCTACAGATATAACCTAGATTTCACCGGTTGTCGGTGGCTCGGACATAGGATGCGCGCCCCGGACTAGGCTGGCTGTCGCCTAACCACCACTCAATTATAGATTATGACGATCTCGATTGACGCAGATTGGTAATAGATCTGAGGGCTGCATTCATGCGCGCTATCTCATTACGCAATGTCGAACGCCCACACACAATGCAGTCTAGTTCTCCTATCGGAGCGCATTTATTAGCCCAATTGGATGGCGAGAGTCCGATAAGATAGACAACTGTTAGCGTGTGTCAGCTACCTTGTAACCAGATTTCTTCTTCCCAACGTTGAGGACACGGGGAACTGCTGATGTGTATAGAAATATCGTCGAGGGTAAAAACTGGGTCAATAGTTACACCACATGAAGCGGTGGATCATGTACGCCACAAATGCGTCCGATAAAGACCTCCGCAAGCACTCGGACTCTATCGGATACCACACGGATCCGCCTTTTGATGAAGTCATTTCGATCGCTCACGGTGCGATTGCGTGAAGCAATCTGAGCTGAGCGATACTGCAGTGGAAGTACCTCTCCAGTAGTGGAAGAGGCCCTGTAGTGCTCATACATAACTGAACCACACGCAGGTTGGCCGGCGCTAACAGCAGGGCTTGGATTTTTTCGGATGAAATTATTTCATCACGCCACTACTAACCGCAACAAAATCCCGGCTCCACAAATCTATTGACTTGGACGTTGAACCCGGTTGCGTGCGACAGGAGAACACCTCGTTCATGCACCTTTTACGCCTCTCTCGACCTCTGGTGTCTCAGACCAACAATAAGTGTACGTTTACCCATTTGCACGATATCAGCAGTATTGGCCGTGAAATACCACCGTCTTCAATTGCCTATACTTGTTGCAAAAACGCAAAACGAATGTCCTCCGGCGAAGTTGCTCCGAACCACAATTAGAGTGGCGCGCCTCTAGCGTGCATAAACAAACAACGATGGCAAGTAAAAGGTTATCATCTCGCAACGCGGCAGGAGGTTATCTCGGCCCTAGTCAGTCAGATGATGTGCACGACGAGAGGCAATACTGCAAACGCCGCCCGAGAATGCACACACACACTCGGAACTCTCGTGTGCGTGTGTCCTCTGCTTTTTGGTGCTTTGTTCCAGTGGTGAATGTTGGCGCTACTAGAACCTGCCTAAGTACAATTTCACGAACGAAATAATGTGGCCCTGCATGACTGTCAGGTTTCTGTATCAAATTGGATTATGGCGAATCCTTACGACCAACCGCAAGGTAAAGCGGGAAACCGAATTCTCATCGCTGGGGATCATGACTTGGCACCAGAGAGGCAAGGATCCAGGGGGCGTCATTCCTTCGTCATCGTATCCACAAGAGTCCGAGTCCGAGCGATGATACACTGTGTGGTCCCCGTCCACAAGCACATCGACCGTTTTTGTTACTAACCAGTAACGCACACGAAAAGTTGCCGATCGATCAACCGGACTGATAAGAACCAAAAACCACCACACATCCAAGTGGTTAATGAAAGGAGCGCCTCCGGTGGTGTAAACTCGTGAGACGCGCCTCAGAGCTGATAAATTGATATGAGTAAAAGTATTTTGTTTTTTTTTTTCCTCAGCTGCTTCTGCTGGCTACCGTGAATCGTTATTTATTGCTATATTTAGTCTCTGGTAGATAAGCCAGTTTTGCATGGTAAAAAAGCGATCGCCTAGAACAAGTCGAGCGAGCAGCGGCGGCCAATTGTTGCCAACGCTCCACAACGACTCCCAACACCAAAGGGTTCATGTTCCTGTGGTCATGATTTTCCCAGCGAAATTAAACAAAGTGCTAAAAACTGTGTTTGTTTTCTCATTGTGCTGTTTTTTGCTTTATTTGCTGAAACTACACAAACTAGAGCACTCCTCCATTGATTAGAAGTAAAAAAAAAGATTATTTACGATGACTGGGGAAATTCAGCTCGCGAACTTCAACACCACCCCACAGGCACAGCGAAGAAGCGTGAATTTTATTGATTAAATAATGAGCGCATCATCGTTGTTTTGTTTGTAAACGCGATTCTCCACCACCGCCACCAGGAACGCGGCGCTCTAATGATGTAGTTCTTTTCCTTGAGTTCACTGATCGCGCGAGTATTTATCGACGCGAGTCCATTGTGTGCCGTGGTCTGACCAGTAGAGCCTCCTATCATTAACCGCTCCCAATCATTTCCCGGAGGTGGGACCATAATTTACGCACTTCACAAAAAGACGTAGGCGCGCGCGCGCGCTTTGGTGCGTTTACGCCGAAACTTCGCCGTCTTTGTCATTCGGCAGCACAGGCCGGGAAACGCGGCAGACACTGCGTCAGGTGCAGGTCCCTATCTCTCCTTGACACGGGGGATCTACGACATCCTCAGTTGTTTGTTTGTTTGCGACCATCGCCGGCCGTCTAGAACTGCGTCCGTAATCTTCTTTCACCCTGAACCTCGGGTGTGGTTGCTGCACAGCAGCAGCCATTACACACACAATCCTATCAACTAGCGCACCAGGGGATGATGACATGCTTTCTTCCGCCTATCTAGCACGCTGTTTACACCGTCCTCTCTCAACACTCGACGGAGTGGTTCTACCTTGAGATGAAGGTGGATTTCGGCGCTCGTTCCACGCAACAAAAACACGCAAACATGCGCCTGCTAAAGTCCGTAACACTGCGATACGCAAAATCATCACGCGATGGTGCGCGGCACACACCCGCCGCTCCACGTCCGGACCAGTGATCTCGATCATGCGCAGCAATCTTGCCGCCCGAGAGTAAACAAGATCGGAACGCTCCTCGCCCCGGTCATGATCCAGGCGCAATCAGTCATTTTGGCGCATGGAACACCAACGTCCGAACGACCTTTTCCTACTACCGGAAGAGAGTTGGCGTTGGCGCGGAGATCATGACCAAATAATGTCTGCGCACAAGCGGAACTACCCTCCGGCGAAGGGGCGCAGTAAGAAATTGAACGAGATCCCTCCTTCGCGGAAGTCCGAATTAGACACAGCCGCGGCACCTAACCGTACGGGGATCGTGAGTGATCTTGTACAGGTTACCCGTGCTCTGGTGATGCTTCCTTTTCAGACCGCCGGAGTTCAGACACCGAGGCGAACGCGTGCATTTCAACGGACCACGGACATTTGAAGTACGCCAGACGGCAAGCGATCTCGCCGCACATACGCGTGTGTGGGGAACTACCACCTTCGACTCACTTTTCAATGGTAAAGGCTGCGGCGTTGCGTGCCGCGCCGTGCCGTGAGTTCCGCGTGGCGCAGAAAGAACGGGTTTTGCAGCGGTACGTAGTCTCACTTTCAAGGCTGATGCTGCTCGATGCGATCATGTAATATCATGATTTTCCCAGCGAAATTAAACAAAGTGCTAAAAACTGTGTTTGTTTTCTCATTGTGCTGTTTTTTGCTTTATTTGCTGAAACTACACAAACTAGAGCACTCCTCCATTGATTAGAAGTAAAAAAAAAGATTATTTACGATGACTGGGGAAATTCAGCTCGCGAACTTCAACACCACCCCACAGGCACAGCGAAGAAGCGTGAATTTTATTGATTAAATAATGAGCGCATCATCGTTGTTTTGTTTGTAAACGCGATTCTCCACCACCGCCACCAGGAACGCGGCGCTCTAATGATGTAGTTCTTTTCCTTGAGTTCACTGATCGCGCGAGTATTTATCGACGCGAGTCCATTGTGTGCCGTGGTCTGACCAGTAGAGCCTCCTATCATTAACCGCTCCCAATCATTTCCCGGAGGTGGGACCATAATTTACGCACTTCACAAAAAGACGTAGGCGCGCGCGCGCGCTTTGGTGCGTTTACGCCGAAACTTCGCCGTCTTTGTCATTCGGCACCCGTCGTACTTGTTGATCAGCTTCGGATCGATGGCGAACACTTGCAGGACGTTCGGATCCACGGCCAGCGCCGGTGCCGGCGGTCCGGTGAGTTTCACGTTCGGAGCGGGTGCAGACGGAACGGTGGCATTGCTCTCACTGCCCGCCTTCTCCTGCTTGCCATCAACACACACCCACCCAGATCTCCATCGCCTTCGTCTGTGTTTTGTAAGCACGGAACGATTAAGGATCGCACGATGTTTGCAACGTGCGGTGCGAAAACGAGCACTACTTTCAAACTTTTAATGACGTTAAACCGAAGTGTGTGTGCATGTGCCGGAATAAGCTGGGAATCCTTTTTAATAGCTATGAATTGGTCTATTTTAAACGTGCTTCAGGTGGGATTGATCTGCTTACTTACGAACTTTGCCTAGCAAGGAGGAGCAGTGAGGAGTCACATTTACGCTGGGCAAGTGTGAACTCCATCAGGTACACAACTGTAGACGAAAGCATTGGATTCGCTTCATTTGATTGCTGAAATAGTTACCCCGTCATAAGACAGAGCGTGGAGTGCTCCATTTACGTCGTGTATGTAGGTAGATGGATGTATAGAAATTGTAAAAATAGCTCTCAATTAGATTGAAATAGCTACTTTAAGCATTAACTAATATGTGGAAGTCTGATCCTGATTCTTGAAATTTCAAACGAATAAATGCATCTTTACTTGCTTGAAGCGTATCTGCTGGAACATACTGTTGTGAACAGCATACACTCTTCTGTGAGAACTTTGGCCCCTCTTGGAGGAACATCTGACGTGCCAAAAGCTAAATATCTTTCGAGTTTTTTCGTCACTTTAAGAGGCGCGGCAACAGACGAAATGAACACTCCCGCGTGGGATTTACTTGAGGAAAAATAAAAACAGCTAGAAAACCTCACCTCATGTGCCCGTAATCTTCACGTGCCATCCATTCTAAAACGGTAGCGCGATAAGGATCGTGTTTTGCTGATAATTGCTTCCTGATTGTGTGGCAAAAACAACACACAAACAAAAGCTTTAAGCACGGTGGCTTAAGGGCACAACCCACACACGGCGACGACACCTGACGACGACGGATGGCTGCTTCTTATCGGTGGAGGTTATAGGCCGCCGCAGAAGCACATCAACGCCCGGCCTCTCTGTTGCCAATCGCAACCCGCAACGCTCTCACACTGGGTCATTCTAGAAGCGCAAAGTGACTTACACATCTCCTTAAGCTTCCGGGACAGGCGGCTGAAGCTGAAGCAGGAACACTGCACCGTCGGCTCACCGTCGAGCGACCCGCCGTACTTGGCCGCCCGTTCCAGCTTCTTCTGCTGCTTGCGCGCCCGCTTCTCTTCGGCCAGCTGCCGCTGGATGGCGTACTTTTCCCGCATCTTCGGGCTGCCGTTCTCGTCGATGTAGTAGAGCGTCTGCTCCAGTCCGTCGTACTTGTTGATCAGCTTCGGATCGATGGCGAACACTTGCAGGACGTTCGGATCCACGGCCAGCGCCGGTGCCGGCGGTCCGGTGAGTTTCACGTTCGGAGCGGGTGCAGACGGAACGGTGGCATTGCTCTCACTGCCCGCCTTCTCCTGCTTGCCATCAACACTGGCCGGAAGCTGCTCCACTATTGGGGCCATCGTGGTTGTGCCACCCGTATCACTGGGTCTTACCGGAGCGGACGGCTGGTCGACGTCGTGATCGTCCTCGTAGTCGTCACCGAACCCATCCGTATCGGTGCTATCACAGGCGGTCACTACCTTCGGTAGCGCTTTCGGTCGCGGACTGTTGACGTCCGGCAGACTCTGGCAGGTACGATCCTTCATCAGCCACAGCTCGGGCATCTTCTTCGTGTGCTTGCCCAGCCGCAGCCTTATGCCCACTTCCTCCTCGTCATCGTCGTTATCTACATCGTTATCGTCGGCGTCCACCGCCGATGAGTTGTCCTCCTCCTGCACGACCTTCCGCTGTAAGCCACCGCCACCACCACCGATGGCGACGGAGGTAGCAGCCGTTCCACCACCCTCCACGGCTGAGCAGCGCACTCGGTCCAATCGGGGCGTGGGTTCTTTCGTGCGCGCAGCAGCAGCAGCAGCAGTAGTACACCTCCTCCTACCGTGAAAGTTGCCATCATCCCCGAAACGGATGGGGGGGCAAAGGAGAATCGAGAAATTGCGTCTTAAATCAATCTGCGGCCACGAAGAGCCCCATCCACACACCGTCCGTCACGACTTGTTTTGGAAGGTTTCTTCTTGATCTTGTCTGCGGAGAATGGGGTTTCTACAAATTTCGTAGAAGTTGAATGGGGAGGGCTCGTCAAACAAGCCTGAAACGTCATCGAAGCTTTTGGGGGTCTTTTTTATTGCTCTCTCTCCCTTCGAGCATTCCACACAACAACACAACAACATCCTCACTGCGTTCATACCTCTCCTTCTCCCCCGTAAGGATGACCTTTTTTGTTTACGAACAGAAAAATCACAACAAATGGACGAGAGAGGCAAATGGCGGTGAAGACAAAAATAACTTCAGCATCAAGTCCGTGGTGGAGCTGTAGCTTTCGCAATGATCCGATCTTAAGCTGAGTTTAATTTAGGTTATGTTATTGGCATTCGTTGAGTCCCACCGTAGCATCTACCTGTGGCAGTGAGTTCTCCGGTTTCAATGAGATCATCTACCAGAATTTTTGTTCTTTATTTTATATCGCATCGCAATAGCCCGTCCAGTTGAAGTATGAACTACAGACAAGTTCTTTAAGCCTAACTTCCACCTCCAATCACACACAAGTGTTATTTCTGCAGAGATCCTGTAGATGTTACTTTGCATTTCAAAAACTTTTGTAACTTAAGCCCCGAAAAGCACGAAATCCGCTCCATGCCCGAGCGTGACAAAATTGCTCTAATTATCAACAACGCAAGGTGACGATTCTCCGGCACAAATTGCTGGAACCGCGAACCTGGCACATTCCAAGGCGATGAGAAGTCGCGGTGGTGGAGCGCGTCTCCTCTTATGTAAAACCCGACACCACCCTGGGTTGTTTTCTACTGAGCAGAGCAAGTGTCGTTTTGAGTGTCTGTGTGATAGAGGTTGTGCATGACAGGCATTGGCAGCTAGAAGCGATGCCAACCAGCAGCGGTTAATTATTATTCTCAGCCAGTTTTATCAACAAGCAACCGGTTCTACCATTTTTCCCCGGAGAAACACGCAAACTCCACCAACGGCACCCGCGCCCCGAGGGATGGAAACTTATCCGGCATGATCCATCTTTTGCGATTCAACGTGCATGTATGTGTGTGTGTGCGACTTTCAGTTAGTGTGCATCGGTTGACCGAATGTCGCCGTCTTCCCGGACGAATGATCGAGCATGTTTAGCAAGTAGGCAAAATGATCGATTCCATTCTCAGAGGCCCTCTCTTGCGGAACGCGCTGAAAAGAACGTACGATCACCGATTTTGGAACGGTTTTCGGACCGTGTTGAACGGTTCCTCTTGCCGATTTCTACGAATGCTTCGAAAACAGGATGAGCATCGTCTCATGTCTTATGTAATATGATAAGTAAGTTCAATATCCTCCGCAACATTAATCACCGCACTCCACCACCACGTATGCGGTGGATAATGTTGATGGTAGCGTGATAAAAAAATGTAAAGTAATACATGAGAGCGGAGTCGTCGCGATAAGCTGACGAAATGCCGCTGCCACGATTGCATCAGCCAAATTCCTAGGTGGGACACGAAGCAAACACAAAAACGAAAGACAGCACAAGCAACAACACAAAAAAACTGCATGAACAAACGCCGAAATGAATCCATCAAATATCGTACGGTGGGGTGTTGTGTCCAGTCAAGTATAGCGCGCGCGCTCGCACTCGACCCAAAGGCAAGTCCGTTCGTCCGTCCGTCCACTTTGCGACTCTACACGTGAAGGAGGATCGATCCTCAAGTCAAGGTTACTACACGCTGGCACACCACACACCACAATTCGCTGCATTAGATTCTTTTGTTTCGCGAGCACACACACACACACATCGTGTTGGATTGAACCACAAAAAGGCGATCCCAACCTACGGGAAAGCGATCCAAAAAGCAAGAAAATGGATCGAAAAATATTGCTCCGGGTGATTGAAAAATTAATCAAATGTTTTATAAATGACACCCGGTGGGTGGACGTATGCCTTTCTCTCCCCTTCGCTAACTATAAACCAATTGCCAAGACGTTCCCCGTTCCGGGCGAGTGAGTTTTTCTTCAATTGTGCTCCTTTTTTCTGTCCAAGTTGGTCAGCACACACAACAAGCGGCAGGTGGTGGCGTGTGTACACACGTTTCCACCGTGGCACACTGGCCAGCACCACAATGGATGCACTTCAATTTCGATTTCAAACATGTGCGTGCGTGCGTGTGTGTTACGCTGCTGGGTGTGCCGCCCCAAGAATGAGCAGTAACACAGCAAAAAGCTAGGCTAGCGGAAGCTTCCGACGACGACAGGAAATCGAGCCGCGCGCCTCAAACACAGGGCGCAAAGATGATGAAATCGTTAACTTAATGGAGGAACTGACTGGCCGGTCTCTTGTGTGCCGAAAGGAGACGAGAGGTGCAGCAGTAAAAAGGAAGTTCTATAAATATTTATACACGGACCGCCACGCCATTGGACAAAGGAGGAAAACATATTCTTCGTTTGGAAGCTCCTCCGGTCACTCAGCACTAAAGGTGTTGACTTTCTCGTAGTGGGTTGTTTTTTTTTAGTTCTTCGTTCAACGCTTGAAACAAAGCACAATTCAAAATGGCAATCAGAAAACATGACGATTCAGATTTTTAATATGGCAAAAAGTGCATTCAATGCGACAACAACGATTCTCTCCTCTTCTCGCCTTCATCGAGTATTCCGGATCCAGAAATACGGTGTGCGTTAAGAAAATTGAAACGAAAAACATCCGATTCTTCAATGTGTTGTCTTCAAGGAAAAAAAACTGCAGAGCTAAAGTCAATCGATGTTTTATACCATCACTACACCTTTTCATTACAATTTTATAGATCATTTGATCCTCTCAGTACCAAGACGAATATATAACTAAAATCATCATTCGAACTCGGCATCATTAAGTCCCTAGTACATATGACTATAACATTTGGAAGAGATCTCCTCATGCCACACCAGACAACATCTCAATGCTTGCGCAAAATGCGTTTCCACACATGCTTTGTTTTTGTTTCAATCGGAACCAAGAACACGTACACATGAAACCAACATATAAAACGCCCAAATTGTGTCCTCATTTTCCATTTGCTGGCTCTGTTTTATTTCGGTACGAGAGACCAGTCGACTACGCCGGGCCTAGGCTACTCTACTACACGGATGCTGCTGCCAAGTAACACTAAATTGCACCGGTCGCGGCACCGATGCACTTTGATGGTGGCACCATCATCTCAAGGCGTTTCGCATGGCCACGCACAGCGCAGCATAACGCAGCGGTCAACGAACGTTTGGCTTAGAAAAAGAGCGCGGTGAGAGGGAGCCATCCAAAGAGCACGAGATGTGTGTGCACCGTAGTTCGTGTGGTCCTCTTTTTCGCGATGCTTGGCTTTTGGCGCCAGGAAGGGCTGGAACACATACCCCGAAGAGGAAGCTACCCAACCGGTGGTCATTGCAGTCTTATCTCCTCAGTAGTACTCCTTCAAATGCTCGTCCAAAAAGCCCATAATGGAGATCACTTCTCCAACTGCAGCAGCCTCGAGAGATCGGAGAGGAGCAATAGTGAGCAAACGTTGGAATGTCTGTACAAGATCGTGCAGTTGCAGCATCCACACGTTGCCCTAGCTCGACTCTCCTCTTAGTCTCTCCTTTTCATGATCATTCTCTTCCACATCGCAGGCCCGATCGGAGCAACATGAGAGCATAAAAGCGAGCGCAACACAACAACGACACGCAGTATACATTTTCGCGGTTGGTGGATCTATTTTTAGCACCACTTACAGCAGGCCCCCGCCGTACCGGCCACACCGAATGCGAATGATTTATTTTAAACTCTCACCACACACCAACATCTCCGAGCGCGCGCGCGCGCTCGCGGCGCCCAGAAGAAGACGTTATATAACTAGTAAACAAGATGAAAAACTTTTCATCATTGTGTGTGCGTCTTAAGCAAGAGTGACTCACTCAGAAAGAGTTGTAAACAACCGCAATGAATCAAATCAAAATGAAATGAGTTTGTGAGCGTGTGAAGAGTTAGTGATGCGTAATAAAGTGAGAAACTATCCTCAGCGTCTAACGACTCACTCACGACTCACACACGAAGAGTGGAATCAAAATGCTTTTGTGTATTTTGTGATTTTTCGGGAGTTGATTCGCTAAAATTGATATTTACTTCCAACTTGAATATTCATCCAATAATGGTTATTCAATCATCTAACAGCACCAAAAGTATGGAAGCATGGAAAAATGTAATAATTAATACTTCATTACATTTTTTCAATTTTTTCTCAACGAGTTAGGGAACATTTCACGGACTTCAATGTACAGTGGCGTTGCGTCGCTCACTGCTTACTTACTTATCCCCCCTTCCAGCTTGTGTTTGTTTGTTGTTCGGTAAGAGCAATGTGTCACGTTTGCCGATTATAAACGACTTCATATCAAGGGGTGGTGGCAATTAGCAGGGGTTTCCCAAACCCGGAAAAACACACTTCAGAGAAAATTACATTACAGGAAAGCAGGCAGTCACCGTACACGCTGGTATCGGTGCAAATTGAAATTATACATCAAATATTGTTTATCGTCTCTTCGAGGTGCTGTTCGAGTGTGCTTATCATACTTCCTCAACACACTACACACGATGGATTTTTAAACGGGACCAGTAGAATGTAATTAAAACAAGAAACGAAGCAAAAGCGAATCGATCCTGGCCGGTTTTGCGTACAACGCAGCGCGGTCGTTTGACCCAGCAACAGCAGCAGCAGCATTCTTTCAGATAATGGCTTACAAATGACATTATCTACGTGATAGACAAAAGTCGGCCACAATTTATTTTTATTTTGTGGTTTACATTTTTGTTACAACTTTCCACACATCTTCGTCTCTCTTGTAGTGTGTTGTGCAAATCGAAATGCCAGACGTATTATTCACCCCACCGGGTGAAAAAGGGTGCAGTAGTGTTTTGGTGTATTGAACACGGAAGATAAGACCCCCACGAAAAAAACGTGTTCAAACACAGGTAGGCATGACAAAACACAATCGTTGGGACCTTTGCATCACGTGTAAAATCAAAACTGAAGTTAATCTTCTTTTCTGAGTCGAAATGACTCGATCAATCAAGCAACTTCTTCCTTAGATCTTTCTAGAAGCACGTCCCACATACAAAAGAGCGATTACTGTTTTGTTTTGGTTGCGATCGATCATTTCCGATCGTTTTTCATCACTTTCCACGGCATTCTGGTTTGTGCACCAAATATAATCCTCGCTCGTTCTCTTTCTCTTATCATTGATGGAGAACTAAAAAAAATGGGGTGCACACTGAATCTCGGATGCGCGATCACAAAATTTTCTATCACCGACTTTTTTCGACACGCACACAGCCGCACGCAAAACGCACGAGACTTAAGCCGAATGGATAACACGCGCGCGCGCGCTTTCATTCGTACGGGCACGCACACACGCACACGGGGCGACACTCTCACGCACGAAGAAGTGCCGACGGACACCGCAACGGGGTGTGTGACGTTGACGTTTTTCCAACCCCCGTCTTCCGCTCCACACCACACAATAAAAAAAACGTTCTCGCATCTCACACACGCATTCTTCGTCGGTGGTAGTTTTCGCGTTCTCTTTCACACACTGCTGCCAAAGTGTGGGAAGAAGAACAAAACGACGACACTACGGGAAAGAAGAGGAACGTCGAAAACTGCAACACTGGCACGAAATCCATGTAGGCGCGGCGGCGGCGAGCGATTTTTGCGAACGTGTGCATCAAAGGCAGATAAGCAGGCGACGAACGCGATCGCGCGAAATCATGTCGAAGCGACAACGAAACAAAAATGGTGCATTGAAGAACACCACCGAACCACGTTCGAAGCGTGTCATATCGGTATTGTTTTAATTACAAATTAATACGAAAAAGAAACACCAACACTTGGGCTGTATTATACTCTGTGTGTACTGTGGGGGGTTGATTATTTCTTCTTTTTGTCTGTTTCCTCCGTGCGGCTCTTGCTGCAAAAGGACGGAGACGTGGATGCAGCCGCTCAAGACGAGCTGCAGAAGGCGAGGAGGAATGTGTGTTTCGTTCGAAGCCCGATAAGCGTGGAAAAAACGAGTTCCTAATGCGGATTTTTTTTGTCGCTTCACTTCTTTTCGTCCGCTTCTCCGTCCACCGTAGCAGATTCGTTGTGTCCTGGTTTATGGGATCCAAGGACGCGAGACGGCAGTGAAAGTGTTACCACCCGGAACCGCGTACGCGCCCCCTCATAGCGCAATGCACTTTTTCACGCAACCTCTGCGCCACTAACTCGCACTAACACACACACACATACACGCAAAAGCGTATTAAGAACGAGATTGTCGAAATAAAACGCGATAATGAGAATGTGCTTGTCGTTTTCGAACGCGCACACACACACACGCACAGGCGCCAACCCACTTAAAGGGGGGAGGGTGGTCGCGCATTCACGCACACACACGCACACGTGCGCGAGCGTCCCTTCGCTAACTATAAAACCAATTGCCAAGACGTTCCCCGTTCCGGGCGAGTGAGTTTTTCTTCAATTGTGCTCCTTTTTCCTGTCCAAGTTGGTCAGCACACACAACAAGCGGCAGGTGGTGGCGTGTGTACACACGTTTCCACCGTGGCACACTGGCCAGCACCACAATGGATGCACTTCAATTTCGATTTCAAACATGTGCGTGCGTGCGTGTGTGTTACGCTGCTGGGTGTGCCGCCCCAAGAATGAGCAGTAACACAGCAAAAAGCTAGGCTAGCGGAAGCTTCCGACGACGACAGGAAATCGAGCCGCGCGCCTCAAACACAGGGCGCAAAGATGATGAAATCGTTAACTTAATGGAGGAACTGACTGGCCGGTCTCTTGTGTGCCGAAAGGAGACGAGAGGTGCAGCAGTAAAAAGGAAGTTCTATAAATATTTATACACGGACCGCCACGCCATTGGACAAAGGAGGAAAACATATTCTTCGTTTGGAAGCTCCTCCGGTCACTCAGCACTAAAGGTGTTGACTTTCTCGTAGTGGGTTGTTTTTTTTTTAGTTCTTCGTTCAACGCTTGAAACAAAGCACAATTCAAAATTGCAATCAGAAAACATGACGATTCAGATTTTTAATATGGCAAAAAGTGCATTCAATGCGACAACAACGATTCTCTCCTCTTCTCGCCTTCATCGAGTATTCCGGATCCAGAAATATGATGTTTCTTAAGAAAATTGAAACAAGAACATCCTATACTTCAAGGTGAAGTTGTGAATGGAAAAAAATGTGAGATTGCAGCAGTGCTAAAGTCAATCGATTTTTTATAACATCACTACACCACTACACACTCGCCATAATCAAGTCCCTAGTACATATGACTATAACATTTGGAAGAGATCTTCTCATGCCACGCCAGACAATATAATGCTTGCGCAAAATGCGTTTCCACACATGCTTTTGCTTTGTTTTTGTTTCATTCGGAACCAAGAACACGCACCCTCGAAACCAACATAAAAAAACGCCCAAATTGTGTCCTCATTTTCCATTTGCTGACTCTGTTTTATTTCGGTACGAGAGACCAGTCGACCACGCCGGGCCTAGGCTACTCTACTACACGGATGCTGCTGCCAAGTAACGCTAAATTGCACCGGTCGCGGCACCGATGCACTTTGATGGTGGCACCATCATCTCAAGGCGTTTCGCATGGCCACGCACAGCGCGTTATATAACTAGTAAACAAGATGAAAAACTTTTCATCATTGTGTGTGCGTCTTCAGCAAGAGTGACTCACTCAGAAAGAGTTGTAAACAACCGCAATGAATCAAATCAAAATGAAATGAGTTTGTGAGCGTGTGAAGAGTTAGTGATGCGTAATAAAGTGAGAAACTATCCTCAGCGTCTAACGACTCACTCACGACTCACACACGAAGAGTGGAATCAAAATGCTTTTGTGTATTTTGTGATTTTTCGGGAGTTGATTCGCTAAAATTGATATTTACTTCCAACTTGAATATTCATCCAATAATGGTTATTCAATCATCTAACAGCACCAAAAGTATGGAAGCATGGAAAAATGTAATAATTAATACTTCATTACATTTTTTCAATTTTTTCTCAACGAGTTAGGGAACATTTCACGGACTTCAATGTACAGTGGCGTTGCGTCGCTCACTGCTTACTTACTTATCCCCCCTTCCAGCTTGTGTTTGTTTGTTGTTCGGTAAGAGCAATGTGTCACGTTTGCCGATTATAAACGACTTCATATCAAGGGGTGGTGGCAATTAGCAGGGGTTTCCCAAACCCGGAAAAACACACTTCAGAGAAAATTACATTACAGGAAAGCAGGCAGTCACCGTACACGCTGGTATCGGTGCAAATTGAAATTATACTTCAAATATTGTTTATCGTCTCTTCGAGGTGCTGTTCGAGTGTGCTTATCATACTTCCGCAACACGCTACACACGATGGATTTTTAAGCGGCACCAGTAGAATGTAATTAAAACAAGAAACGAAGCAAAAACGAATCGATCCTGGCCGGTTTTGCGTACAACGCAGCGCGGTCGTTCGACCCAGCAACAGCAGCAGCAGCATTCTTTCAGATAATGGCTTACAAATGACATTATCTACGTGATAGACAAAAGTCGGCCACCCACGCGCATACACAACTGAGCCAAGGTTGAGAGGACGACACGCTGGTCACACAGCGAGGGAGGAATTCGCTAGTCGTGCCAATAAAATCCAGCTGGTGGTCGTGTGGTGCCTCCAGAAGAAGACAACAGCAAAAACTCCGACTCCCAACTCCAGAAAATCGATGCAAAATTATTCCATCAATCGGATGATTGGGGTCTTCCTGAGAAGCTCAGAGCCCACCACCACCGGCCATCGCGCTGCCGTCGTTGTGGCGCTGTTGTGGTTGATTGATTTTCCGTTCCATTCCGAAATGGAAATCGAATTTATCGTTTTCCTCTGTGGCAAAAAACCCACACACACATATACGCAACCGGATGGACAACAATGTGTGTGTGTGGGTGGAGCGTCAGCAGTGAAAATGAAGAAGAAAAAAGCTCATTCACACAGATCTTCAACGGTATCTCCGTTTAAGATTTAAGGAACTTTTCCTGCAGCAAAGACACATACAGTATCGGAAACTCGTCAACTTGATCTAGAGATTAGCCATTATGTTTTGACGAGTCATACGTCGAATGTAGACGAAAAAACGCACAGACTTTTGAATCTTCCTTGAGAGGAATGGTTCCAAGATGTGTAATGTGGAGTTAGAGATACTGTATATCAGATGCAGTTTGGGGTATCTCATCCTGCTGCTGCTGCTATTGAGTGCGTACGTGACTCGCGACACAGTGATCCTTCACCGAACCCATCTGTCTCGTCGTCTCAACCGATGGTTGCCAGAAACCAGAACCAGACACCCGAAAAACTAGTGTAAAAGACGCACAGATGTCACAGAGTCATCGCCGCACCACAGAAGTTAAAAGCTGATAAGTTATGCTCTCTTTAGCCAGACGGACCACTAGGAGGAGGATGGACGAAATATATTTCAGATGTCGTGTGTGTGGGCGCGAGCGACAGATTATGGTGGGGACGACATAACGCTCCACTAGCCGGGGGTCGTCGGTCTGACGCAATAGTAGTTTCAAAGTGCGTGCTTGCGCGCGCGTGTATTGGTGAATTTTTGGTAAGTTTGTGAATGAAAGCCATAGCCGCCGTCGTCATCTTCCCCCTCCATTTCGTTTTTCTTCCAGTTGACAATCGATTTCCACTTATCATGGAGGGATTTGGTAGAGATAAAAAGATAAATACACATCAAGACGAGCTGCAGAAGGCGAGGAGGAATGTGTGTTTCGTTCGAAGAAACGTGTTCAAACACAGGTAGGCATGACAAAACACAATCGTTGGGACCTTTGCATCACGTGTAAAATCAAAACTGAAGTTAATCTTCTTTTCTGAGTCGAAATGACTCGATCAATCAAGCAACTTCTTCCTTCGATCTTTCTAGAAGCACGTCCCACATACAAAAAAGCGATTACTGTTTTGTTTTGGTTGCGATCGATCATTTCCGATCGTTTTTCATCACTTTCCACGGTATTCTGGTATGTGCACCAAATATAATCCTCGCTCTTTCTCTTTCTCTTATCATTGATGGAGAACTAAAAAAATTGGGGTGCACACTGAATCTCGGATGCGCGATCACAAAATTTTCTATCACCGACTTTTTTCGACACGCACACAGCCGCACGCGAAACGCACGAGACTTAAGCCGAATGGATAACACGCGCGCGCGCGCTTTCATTCGTACGGGCACGCACACACGCACACGGGGCGACACTCTCACGCACGAAGAAGTGCCGACGGACACCGCAACGGGGTGTGTGACGTTGACGTTTTTCCAACCCCCGTCTTCCGCTCCACACCACACAATAAAAAAAACGTTCTCGCATCTCACACACGCATTCTTCGTCGGTGGTAGTTTTCGCGTTCTCTTTCACACACTGCTGCCAAAGTGTGGGAAGAAGAACAAAACGACGACACTACGGGAAAGAAGAGGAACGTCGAAAACTGCAACACTGGCACGAAATCCATGTAGGCGCGGCGGCGGCGAGCGATTTTTGCGAACGTGTGCATCAAAGGCAGATAAGCAGGCGACGAACGCGATCGCGCGAAATCATGTCGAAGCGACAACGAAACAAAAATGGTGCATTGAAGAACACCACCGAACCACGTTCGAAGCGTGTCATATCGGTATTGTTTTAATTACAAATTAATACGAAAAAGAAACACCAACACTTGGGCTGTATTGTACTCTGTGTGTACTGTGGGGGGGGTTGATTATTTCTTCTTTTTGTCTGTTTCCTCCGTGCGGCTCTTGCTGCAAAAGGACGGAGACGTGGATGCAGCCGATTATTCGGAAGACCGAAATGATTATTTAATTAAATTAAATGCTAATAATTTCAACTGATTAGAATGCGATCGAGCATTTATCACACGCGCGCACTGACACCCACACACCTAGTAAACACGTGCACAATTTTCCTGTTTTTTTTGTATTGCTTTGCAAAGATCGCACCCGACCGATGACTTTTCGATGTGACACATAGAGAAAGAGAAAGAGAGCTCAGAAGTCAAACTGGCACAACGAACACCGGTAAAAGTTGATGGCCACCACCACCACCGGGGCATGTGCATGCGTGGTGCCCACCCTCTGTAGCAATTTATTTTTATTTTGTGGTTTACATTTTTGTTACAACTTTCCACACATCTTCGTCTCTCTTGTAGTGTGTTGTGCAAATCGAAATGCCAGACGTATTATTCACCCCACCGGGTGAAAAAGGGTGCAGTAGTGTTTTGGTGTATTGAACACGGAAGATAAGACCCCCACGAAAAAAACGTGTTCAAACACAGGTAGGCATGACAAAACACAATCGTTGGGACCTTTGCATCACGTGTAAAATCAAAACTGAAGTTAATCTTCTTTTCTGAGTCGAAATGACTCGATCAATCAAGCAACTTCTTCCTTCGATCTTTCTAGAAGCACGTCCCACATACAAAAAAGCGATTACTGTTTTGTTTTGGTTGCGATCGATCATTTCCGATCGTTTTTCATCACTTTCCACGGTATTCTGGTATGTGCACCAAATATAATCCTCGCTCTTTCTCTTTCTCTTATCATTGATGGAGAACTAAAAAAATTGGGGTGCACACTGAATCTCGGATGCGCGATCACAAAATTTTCTATCACCGACTTTTTTCGACACGCACACAGCCGCACGCGAAACGCACGAGACTTAAGCCGAATGGATAACACGCGCGCGCGCGCTTTCATTCGTACGGGCACGCACACACGCACACGGGGCGACACTCTCACGCACGAAGAAGTGCCGACGGACACCGCAACGGGGTGTGTGACGTTGACGTTTTTCCAACCCCCGTCTTCCGCTCCACACCACACAATAAAAAAAAAAGTTCTCGCATCTCACACACGCATTCTTCGTCGGTGGTAGTTTTCGCGTTCTCTTTCACACACTGCTGCCAAAGTGTGGGAAGAAGAACAAAACGACGACACTACGGGAAAGAAGAGGAACGTCGAAAACTGCAACACTGGCACGAAATCCATGTAGGCGCGGCGGCGGCGAGCGATTTTTGCGAACGTGTGCATCAAAGGCAGATAAGCAGGCGACGAACGCGATCGCGCGAAATCATGTCGAAGCGACAACGAAACAAAAATGGTGCATTGAAGAACACCACCGAACCACGTTCGAAGCGTGTCATATCGGTATTGTTTTAATTACAAATTAATACGAAAAAGAAACACCAACACTTGGGCTGTATTGTACTCTGTGTGTACTGTGGGGGGGGTTGATTATTTCTTCTTTTTGATGGATTGCAGCCGGCAGTGCCTAAGAAATTGACCACTGCGTTGACCTTGGGCACGATTTACTTTCACGGGACTCGCTTGGAAGAGTCCTTCCACACACTGCAGTTGTAGTAGATCTGGTGCTAGCCGGTAGCGAGAATTATGTTCAGCGTCCAAGGTCCACAAGCACCAGTGTCGTGTCCAATAAATGGCGCGTACATTCTTCCTGCGCACTTGAACTGCTTTCACTGTGCACAAAATCACTATAACACTACCTTACACTAGCGGAGTGAAACGACCTCAACCTGAGCAGCATTAAAGTAACCTCCCCCGACCTGACGTTGCGTAAGAGGCAGCAGGGCGCAGCATAAATAGTCAATCAGGAAATGCTAACAATTTCACAAGCCCGTGAAGTGCGGCAGACTCGTAAACACCACAACAAACTACCGCCTGTTCCGCTTTCTATTTCTGGCACCCTTATGGTGGGCTGATTTATGCGAATTATGCTACACAACGGTGTGGGGTTACAGGTTATTTAATAAAGTTCTCACACCACCAATATCTCTACGGACCAAACAACTGCGTCACCACATTCCGAGAACAATTGTCACACCTTTTCTTTTCCCTATACCGTTCGCGTGTGTTATCGCGAGAGCAGCGTAGTTAAAGATGCACCAAGCGGAATGCGTTTCTTGCCACCGAAGAAGAAAGGCATGTGAAAAATCAATTGAAATTTTCCCGCTCCACCTCCCCATGGGCGATGTCTTTAAATTTCCCGCACCGCATGAAGTAACACACGCGCAGCAACCACGGAGCCGTAAGTTAAAGGCGGGAATTGTTTTACCGCGTGGGGAAAGCAAGAAAGTGCGTCGATACAGCTGGAGAGCATAGTTTTACGGTGATGCGCCACACGTGTGAGTACAATCGTTGCTAATCCTCCAGCGTGCGTGTGCCAGAAGGTTTATTTGCCGTGCATATCTTTTTTAATTGCATTCTCCCCCTACCAGCGGTAGAGATACGCTGCGTGGTTTAATAACGACTTATAAACCAATTGATTAATTGGTAAGCAGCGCATCTCACCATGTGAGCTTCTTTGTACACTATACATTATAATCAAGACGCACGTCTCATGTTAGCATGAAATGTTACCCAATCAGTTAAATATAGAGAGTTCCGCCATCCATCCATCGGTAACTTACCTAAAAAAGAGAGAAAAAACGAATACATTAGTAAATTGTTTACTCAACATTCAGTGATTTGGGATAAGAACAGTTTTGAGATGATCTTGGTTGTATTTTTAGCACCAATGGTCTGAAATTGCATGTAATCTTCCTAACGGTCAATAGTCAGTGTCATTGAACATATAGAAGGCTATTTGGTCGACAATCGTTAGTTGAGCCCCAAATTGCATGCTCCGGAAGAAAGGAGTAGTAGAAGAATAGGACCTGCAATAACAATTTCAAAATTTTGCGACTAGCTGAACTGTTTTCGAGCAATCGAAGTACAAGTTTGCAAAAAATGACAGTTAGTGTTAGGTATAGTATGAGAAAATAGAGCGATATTCAACTTCTCTACAAATTCTACCCTTCCTTAGTTTTAGAAGTTCAGACATGAAACTTTCTTTTTGGCAGCAACAAGCTGCTTCCGGAGCTGCTTGCTTTTATCGACAACCGCAACGAAGAACGCTGGGAAGCATTTCCCACTGGTTTCGATTGGGTCATGTTGATATCAATATTTGTGCGGCGAACAGATAACACAACCACCTCTCTCTGGTGTCGCGATCTTCCTGCAGTGCGCTTTAAGCAGAAACTTTCTCACATCCAAGAACTGGCTGGCTGCACCACCGCATTGTCCTTGTCGAAATTTGTACCAGCGACGACGGGAATTTGCCCCTTTTTTGCACTGGTGCACTATGCTCCTCCACAGGCGGAAGGATGTGCATCTGCAGTGTGTATGCAACGGGGGTGTTCTGCTTTTAAAGGCAATCCCCGAGAAAGTTCCGGAGAGGCGAAAAATATTGTCTTTCCGGAAGACTTGCCGGTATGTTTCTTCGGTGTCGTATAAAGTCATCTCCCGCCTCGGAACTGTATTCGGAGGGGCAAAACTAACACAGTGGGCGAGAGCGCCAAAAAGCCCTGCCCTTGTTCCAAAAGTCCACTATTGCTCAGATTCTGCAGGCACACTCGGTTGGTTCGCCCACTAGAGGAGGGCGCATTATGTACGTGCCAAACAGGGGCTCATCCGCTATTACGCGTCTGTCAGCAAATTCGTCCGCTTGTCCTAGGCCACTTCACGGCACGTCATCCTCGCTCTCCCTGCGTGGGCGCGCGCACAGGAGTGTGTGTTGCGACGAACGCCACCGTTGGCCACGTTCCGGCACCGACAGTCCTTCCGAGTGTGGTGGTACACCGGTTTTGTTCAGCCTTCTTTTTATGTTCTGAAACCAAATACTTCCTCTCCCACACGTCCCGGATGGACGGATGTCTTGAGGCTCATTAGAAAACCGTGTGGGATGCCGTTTTACAGAGAAGTTTTCCTCTTCCTGGCGGTGCGGAGAGGACCCCCGCTACTGTTTGTGCGATAAGAATGTCCCCTGGCGCAGCGAGAACCGGGCGCAGGATATACCCTCCGTAGAGGACGACGTTAAGTGGGACGTGGGTAGCTAGTTGGTGCACATTGTGCTGAGTCAGAACGCTGTGCTCTCTTCCGGGCAAGGTCAATGCTGATTTTTTCGAGCCGAGTAGGGCTAAAAGGTGAAGCAGCGGCAAGGTTCCAATCGAACAATGCTGCTTCAGAAAGTAAGCACGTCTGAATGGCTTGAACACTGTTGCTCGCTTTTCTTTAACCCTTTTACCGACGACGACGGAGGGACATAACAGGTGATAATCACACGGAAAAACGCTTCCCAAGGATCCTAATTTCTATGTACAAACTTTTCCAATTAACCGTCATGAAAAGGATAGCAAAGGGGAACTATTAACGTGAAAGGTACGAACGGATAGATTAGATATAAAAAAGGATAATGAAATCAACTTGCCGAAAAAGGACAAATTTATCTTGAGCGTTGTTTTATGAATGTATCAAACAAATACAATTCGTATTAAGTAATGGTTATAAAAAAGATGGTTTTCTTAGCGCGCAAATAAACCAACCGAACCAAACGATTAGAGCAACCTCTCACGACTCTCAGCTGAATACACACACGCAATTTTCTTAGCGCGCAAATAAACCAACCGAACCAAACGATTAGAGCAACCTCTCACGACTCTCAGCTGAATACACACACGCACGGTGCACAATAGTAATCCAAAAACGGGGTTGATAACGACCGGGACAAACAGTTGATACACTCACTCATCTCCCGCTGTCGTGAATTATCTGTCGCGCAAGAAGGAAGGAGGTCACCGACGAAAAAAAATGAAGATTAAATGCGCAGTTCCTTGCCTTCCTGGCCTGTCTCGCGAGCATATACCGGGCACATGTTTGCTCTTTCTCGTAGCATCCATCTCATCCTTTCGCAGGATTGAGTGGAGGTGGTACTTTGCACATTTTTTACTTTTAAAGGCAATCCCCGAGAAAGTTCCGGAGAGGCGAAAAATATTGTCTTTCCGGAAGACTTGCCGGTATGTTTCTTCGATGTCCTATAAAGTCATCTCCCGCCTCGGAACTGTATTCGGAGGGGCAAAACTAACACAGCGGAAGAGAGCGCCAAAAAGCCCTGCCCTTGTTCCAAAAGTCCACTATTGCTCAGATTCTGCAGGCACACTCGGTTGGTTCGCCCACTAGAGGAGGGCGCATTATGTACGTGCCAAACAGGGGCTCATCCGCTATTACGCGTCTGTCAGCAAATTCGTCCGCTTGTCCTAGGCCACTTCACGGCACGTCATCCTCGCTCTCCCTGCGTGGGCGCGCGCACAGGAGTGTGTGTTGCGACGAACGCCACCGTTGGCCACGTTCCGGCACCGACAGTCCTTCCGAGTGTGGTGGTACACCGGTTTTGTTCAGCCTTCTTTTTATGTTCTGAAACCAAATACTTCCTCTCCCACACGTCCCGGATGGACGGATGTCTTGAGGCTCATTAGAAAACCGTGTGGGATGCCGTTTTACAGAGAAGTTTTCCTCTTCCTGGCGGTGCGGAGAGGACCCCCGCTACTATTTGTGCGATAAGAATGTCCCCTGGCGCAGCGAGAACCGGGCGAAGGATATACCCGCCGTAGAGGACGACGTTAAGTGGGACGTGGGTAGCTAGTTGGTGCACATTGTGCTGAGTCAGAACGCTGTGCTCTCTTCCGGGCAAGGTCAATGCTGATTTTTTCGAGCCGAGTAGGGCTAAAAGGTGAATCAGCGGCAAGGTTCCAATCGAACAATGCTGCTTCAGAAAGCAAGCACGTCTGAATGGCTTGAACACTGTTGCTCGCTTTTCTTTAACCCTTTACCGACGACGACGGAGGGACATAACAGGTGATAATCACACGGAAAAACGCTTCCCAAGGATCCTAATTTCTATGTACAAACTTTTCCAATTAACCGTCATGAAAAGGATAGCAAAGGGGAACTATTAACGTGAAAGGTACGAACGGATAGATTACATTAAAAAAAGGATAATGAAATCAACTTGCCGAAAAAGGACAAATTTATCTTGAGCGTTGTTTTATGAATGTATCAAGCAAATACAATTCGTAGTAAGTAATGGATATAAAAAAATGTGTTTTTCTTAGCGCGCAAATAAACCAACCGAACCAAACGATTAGAGCAACCTCTCACGACTCTCAGCTGAATACACACACGCACGGTGCACAATAGTAATCCAAAAACGGGGTTGATAACGACCGGGACAAACAGTTGATACACTCACTCATCTCCCGCTGTCGTGAATTATCTGTCGCGCAAGAAGGAAGGAGGTCACCGACGAAAAAAAATGAAGATTAAATGCGCAGTTCCTTGCCTTCCTGGCCTGTCTCGCGAGCATATACCGGGCACATGTTTGCTCTTTCTCGTAGCATCCATCTCATCCTTTCGCAGGATTGAGTGGAGGTGGTACTTTGCACATTTTTTTCTGCTGCTGTGGGGTTTTCCTCCAGAAGACAAAAATAAACAGAATCACCCTTGCATGTCACGCTCGGTGGACATGCTCGTCACATGATCGCTCACTCACAGCTCACGCTTGCCTCATCAATACTGCTCCCCCCTATACATATCATATGCCGGCGACAATTGATTCGGCAAATGGAACCGTGCGCGCCCGCCAGTGTGGCTAATTTTCACATTGCTATTTTAATTCCAACCGCCCGCGCCACGGTTCCGACCGATACCGGTTAGTACGGGCTGGAGACTGGAAGGACTGGACACAGCCATCTCCTCGCCCATCCGCCGAGGCGCGCCCAGTGGCGAGCAGTTTGGTGTGATCCAGTTCGAAGCCAGAAATAGTGATCGCGCAAACCGCGTGTCACCCGACGTCTCGAATCTCCTTTTGTTGTGGCAGACTTTGCACCGCTATTCCGCCGCGCGCTGGACACAAGTCGTCCACAGTCTTTGAGGGATTTAGTGGGACCGGCTTTACTTGAGTGAAGTGGTGGGGCAGTGATTGACAGGATGGGGCTATTGGTGCATGTTTGTCTTTGGTTATTGACGGGGCCGCAAGCAAACGAGCGCACGACTTCGGCGGCGGCGCTGATAAGACGCTGGAGGATTCTGGGGCGAAGGAAGTCTTCGGAAACGAAGCAAAATTGGTGCTGAGAGGAGTAAGGAGCGATGAACAGAATTAGGATTATTAAATTAGCCGTATTAATAATGGGTTCGTTGCTGACGTAGTCGAACCGTAATTGTTGTTTGCACAATTTCTTTTTAATCATATGGCGCGCTCGCGCGTTGTGCTTTGCAATCAATTTAACGAATTCGTATTGATATCGAGCAGTTCGAGTTCGAATCGTTTGCGCCGTAAAGTATGCAATCAGCCCGCCAACTCAGTACATCACCAGAAGCAGCATTCAGGGGCGAATGAATGTGATGAGCGAGAAGGGTGAGCTGAAAAGTAACTTGCATAAATAAATGTTCAGCAGAAAATGAATACCGCGTATAGCACGCGATAGCAAAACAATAACAAAAAGCACATTATGCTTAACAGACGCGCATCTTCTCAGATGCGTTCCATTTTAAAGTATAAGAAGAAGACACCAAATTTTGATTAGATTACATGAGCTAGCTGCTCCTCAATTGGTTCGCGTTTTCGGGGTAAATGTACAGGCGCGGCTCAACAACAATGTCTCTTGCTCTTAGAATCCACCCTTAGCACACGGAACGAAAATAACACAAATAAGTGGGTTAGGCGGTATGAAAACATTGACAGACGCCGTCATCCGGACGTCAATGTTGCAGATAGGCGTACTAAATTGAAGAAAAGAATCAAGTTATCTATAAGTCAACATAATCGTTCCTGAAATGTACAAGTGGATGCAGTTAACACTCATCGTTACATGGCTGACAACAAAGACATGAAAATGGGGGAAATGCTTGCGAGCATGTCAAAACACGTCATCGCTACACATTCACAGAGGGAAGAGGAAAGGCTTACATGGTGATATCCGGTGAATGAAGATCGAACACATGTACTCGATCTGCTCCGCATCCAGACGAACTCGTTGCCTTGCCGGTAGGTTGTTGGCTAAATACGCACAATCCCGCCCGTGAGTGACGCCGGAAATGTAGACCCCGGAAGAATTAAGGAAAATTATGAAATCGGTCAAGCGCAAGCTAAGCAGATTTGCTCCGGAACAGAAGGGAAGTGGCCCGTAGCAAGTTTGCTGTTAACTTGCAGAGACAGAGAGAAAGCACAGAGCAAACATTGGGAGATGGTCGGTTGCAAGAGACGTCGTATTTTGTCTGCTTTACATTGTATTAGTGATTGTTTTATATACAATTTTAGTAAATGAATTGTTCATACTTTGTTTATGTTTTGCATTTATAGCGACACTTTAAGTAAACACTCCTACTGAACGTTTTCATGGCATGTTTTATTTTTTAAGACTACAGCATACAGACACACAATAGGCTTGCTTTCGCTCGAATGCAACATTTAATCGTTAAGAAATAGAAAACAAAACAGAATAAAAGTTTAGTACAAGCCACCGCCAATTGAAGCAATTTGAAAAACAACATAATACAAGCACGGCACGCTCGTTCAAAGTGAAGAAAAGGTGAGGAAGTCAGCAAAATTTATTTTCACAACTCTAAACACCATAAAGCAATAACTTCCCACCCGTTAGGTCCGCCCATTCTATTTGTTGAAATGTATTTAGGAAGCAATTGCCGCATCATCATCCACACTATACTGTGTTCGGCAGAGCAGAGATTATGTCTGACCTTGGCAACCTTTCCGCGCGCAGAACCAGCCACCGCAGATCAATCTGACGTAAAAGTCGCGCGCAAACGTGCGCCTTTTACATAACGCGAAAGCAAAAGAAAGGCGACAATCAAAATAAGAGGCAAAATAAGTAAACGGCTAAGACAAACAATGCGCGGTGTAATAAAGGATGAAAAGTCCCCGGGCTCTGTCTGCTCTCATTCGCGCATCTTCTCAGATGCGTTCCATTTTAAAGTATAAGAAGAAGACACCAAATTTTGATTAGATTACATGAGCTAGCTGCTCCTCAATTGGTTCGCGTTTTCGGGGTAAATGTACAGGCGCGGCTCAACAACAATGTCTCTTGCTCTTAGAATCCACCCTTAGCACACGGAACGAAAATAACACAAATAAGTGGGTTAGGCGGTATGAAAACATTGACAGACGCCGTCATCCGGACGTCAATGTTGCAGATAGGCGTACTAAATTGAAGAAAAGAATCAAGTTATCTATAAGTCAACATAATCGTTCCTGAAATGTACAAGTGGATGCAGTTAACACTCATCGTTACATGGCTGACAACAAAGACATGAAAATGGGGGAAATGCTTGCGAGCATGTCAAAACACGTCATCGCTACACATTCACAGAGGGAAGAGGAAAGGCTTACATGGTGATATCCGGTGAATGAAGATCGAACACATGTACTCGATCTGCTCCGCATCCAGACGAACTCGTTGCCTTGCCGGTAGGTTGTTGGCTAAATACGCACAATCCCGCCCGTGAGTGACGCCGGAAATGTAGACCCCGGAAGAATTAAGGAAAATTATGAAATCGGTCAAGCGCAAGCTAAGCAGATTTGCTCCGGAACAGAAGGGAAGTGGCCCGTAGCAAGTTTGCTGTTAACTTGCAGAGACAGAGAGAAAGCACAGAGCAAACATTGGGAGATGGTCGGTTGCAAGAGACGTCGTATTTTGTCTGCTTTACGCAAGCAAACGAGCGCACGACTTCGGCGGCGGCGCTGATAAGACGCTGGAGGATTCTGGGGCGAAGGAAGTCTTCGGAAAGGTCTAAGACTTGTCACGAAGCAAAATTGGTGCTGAGAGGAGTAAGGAGCGATGAACAGAATTAGGATTATTAAATTAGCCGTATTAATAATGGGTTCGTTGCTGACGTAGTCGAACCGTAATTGTTGTTTGCACAATTTGTTTTTAATCATATGGCGCGCTCGCGCGTTGTGCTTTGCAATCAATTTAACGAATTCGTATTGATATCGAGCAGTTCGAGTTCGAATCGTTTGCGCCGTAAAGTATGCAATCAGCCCGCCAACTCAGTACATCACCAGAAGCAGCATTCAGGGGCGAATGAATGTGATGAGCGAGAAGGGTGAGCTGAAAAGTAACTTGCATAAATAAAGCACGCGATAGCAAAACAATAACAAAAAGTACATTATGCTTAACAGAATTTCATGCTAGCAATTGCCGCATCATCATCCACACTATACTGTGTTCGGCAGAGCAGAGATTATGTCTGACCTTGGCAACCTTTCCGCGCGCAGAACCAGCCACCGCAGATCAATCTGACGTAAAAGTCGCGCGCAAACGTGCGCCTTTTACATAACGCGAAAGCAAAAGAAAGGCGACAATCAAAATAAGAGGCAAAATAAGTAAACGGCTAAGACAAACAATGCGCGGTGTAATAAAGGATGAAAAGTCCCCGGGCTCTGTCTGCTCTCATTCGCGCATCTTCTCAGATGCGTTCCATTTTAAAGTATAAGAAGAAGACACCAAATTTTGATTAGATTACATGAGCTAGCTGCTCCTCAATTGGTTCGCGTTTTCGGGGTAAATGTACAGGCGCGGCTCAACAACAATGTCTCTTGCTCTTAGAATCCACCCTTAGCACACGGAACGAAAATAACACAAATAAGTGGGTTAGGTTTTTTCTGCTGCTGTGGGGTTTTCCTCCAGAAGACAAAAATAAACAGAATCACCCTTGCATGTCACGCTCGGTGGACATGCTCGTCACATGATCGCTCACTCACAGCTCACGCTTGCCTCATCAATACTGCTCCCCCCTATACATATCATATGCCGGCGACAATTGATTCGGCAAATGGAACCGTGCGCGCCCGCCAGTGTGGCTAATTTTCACATTGCTATTTTAATTCCAACCGCCCGCGCCACGGTTCCGACCGATACCGGTTAGTACGGGCTGGAGACTGGAAGGACTGGACACAGCCATCTCCTCGCCCATCCGCCGAGGCGCGCCCAGTGGCGAGCAGTTTGGTGTGATCCAGTTCGAAGCCAGAAATAGTGATCGCGCAAACCGCGTGTCACCCGACGTCTCGAATCTCCTTTTGTTGTGGCAGACTTTGCACCGCTATTCCGCCGCGCGCTGGACACAAGTCGTCCACAGTCTTTGAGGGATTTAGTGGGACCGGCTTTACTTGAAAAATTTATTTTCACAACTCTAAACACCATAAAGCAATAACTTCCCACCCGTTAGGTCCGCCCATTCTATTTGTTGAAATGTATTTAGGGAAGCATTTACGACCGTTCGACCGTATCGGGGTCTTTTCTCTTCTCCAGACGCGTTCAACCGTCAATTAATGAGCTATGAAAAAGTGACAGCTTTGCGACTTATGGCCCAAGAGCAATGGCATCAAATATTCAAATTTTGTCTATTATTTTGACGCCATAGATAGGCAACAACAAATCTCCCCGCCATTGGTAGACTGTGCACAGTCTTGTCAATTTGTATTTTTTCGTTTATATATAAAAAAGCTACAAACAGATGTGAATTTTTCCATATTCAATTCGCCCTAACGATGATGATAGTTATACAACGAGAGGTGAGAGAGAGAGCCACCACACCACCGTCACATATCTCCTGAATCCGCCCTAAATGTCCTTAAAGCACACGTTTATCAATGCGAACAGCGAGGAGAGCCAAGGAGAGCCGAAAGGCGGGGTAGTCCTTGAATGTTTTCGCGTTCAAGCGAATACATTTATCGCACGTTTTTGCCATTACCAACACTTTCGCGCGCGCGCTCGTTACACAATCACAAAGGAGCAAAAGCGTGCGCACGCCACCGAAAAAAGACGATCGCATGAATAAATGCAAAAGAGAGAAGAGACTTCTCATCCCACCCACCTTCCTGACACACTGGAAGACTTCCCCAGCCGGGAGAGCAGATCGAAACATTGGCGAACACTGATCGATCGAGTGTGTGGGTGTGTGCGGGGGCCCCTTGAGGAAACAAATCCCCGAAGTAGTGGCAACCACCGGAGCATAAGACATTATCCTGAGAGCTGGCCCCTTCCAGCAGCAGGTCAGCCGGTTCTCTCGTTGGAATGGTCAGGGATCAAGGCGGAGGCGCGCTTCTCGGCGCTTGAAGCGTGTTCGAGAGCTTCGAACAGCGATATATATATTTTCGGCTCAAGTGTACTTTTCCACATCGCGTCTATCTATTTTTCACGACGTTAGCGCGTCCTCTTTCGTACGCGGATCATCTTTTAAACATTAGCAGGCGCGTAATGATAATCTTGGGCGGTTAGCTGGTATCCGACGGCAGTAGCTTGCCCACTGCTGTAGCGAAATTGGGTGTGTATAGTAAGGTATGATCGTTCTCATTGCACGGACCGTATCGAACAGCGCTTCTCCACACGATATGCTACTCCAAAAGGCGCGTTGTCGTCGAATGAATAAATGTGCGGACGAAGCGGTGTACGTTATAAATAATTCAAATCCGGGACGCTAAATCTGAGACTGTGCCCTTCGGCGCGGCAAGGCACGATGATAGTGAGCTTTTCCAGATTTGCAGAGTGTCTGAATTCGTTCGGAAACTAAGGACAGACACGTTACACGAACGCGGTGGTCCTTTCGTCGACGCCAACACGGAAACAACTGCGCGCTTGTGGTATGAAAGATAACGCAAATAAGTTCAGTAATCTATCAGACATTCTTCCGGTAGCTGCGGTAATGCAAATGTACACAGCGCCACTGTCATGCGAAGAGTTCTGGGATTAAAGCAGGTGCTCGTTACTTTCTTTAAATATTGAGACAAGTTATCCAGTTTTAAAGTTACAACTATTACACCATAAGCACCGTCGTATTTGCACTTACCGATGAAGGTTATTTCAACCGATTCTACAACGTAAACCATTCCACAAGTTAGTACTGCTCAGTTTCCAAACTAAAACACTGTCTCCGACCAACAGGCCACAACAATCATTCAAGTAAACTAAATGCACAAAGCTAACACAGAAGGGTCACTCGTTTGTTGATCGATTAAATTGCTGATTGTAGAACGCTTCGTTTGTCATTGGCACTCCATAGGTTTCTTTTGTGTGGAAATGTTACTAGCTTTTCATCATCTTGTTGGAAACATTGTATGAAGACATGCGTTCATTCATTATCTGAAATTTTCGGAAAAGCATATTCAAAATCCGATAGAAGAGGCCGGAAACAATCGGTGATGTAGGAGGATGCGTTCAATTGTAACAAATTCCCTAGGGGAAGGCGTTCGAAAGTGGTTCGTGGAACCACGAAGATACCAGGAATCGTTTTCGCGCTCGGAATATTAATACAAACATGAGAATATGCTCCATTGACCGACTGAGTATCGGTTGACTGACCCAATTGTGAAACGAGAATATAACAAAATCCCACCAACAAACAAGCCGTGAAATTGATGCACTCCTGATGTCCTGTGACGACCACACCCTGTCAGGAGGGATGGCATGGCATCGTCATCATCATTGCAGCCATAGAAACGCAATACGCCGTATAAGACTCCATTCATTTCTCAACATGGCATGACCGGTTGGCCGGAGCCAGGCTACAACAGGATTCGAGGCGCCATTGCCACACTCTTTTCCCTGCACACAACTATAAAGCGGATCATCCCGTCGCTTCGCGCGTCCGGCAACAGCTGTCCATTAGCCGAGCGAGACGGAGCAGCAGTGGGACACGGCATTGCAGCATTTGGGTGATGAAGCCG
>KZ067975.1:191952-208374 GCA_002091845.1 Anopheles cracens
TACATCATGTTGTTGCGCTCCACATTCACATCCTTTCTGGGTGAATGGCAAGGATTCACTGCCAACAACCGAACCTGCCCCATTATCGTGCTGTCGTTGGCCACCATCACCACCACCACTACCACCAACGTCACCACTTTCGTCTTCCCCTATGCGTTCTTGTGTTTGTTGGAGAGTACGAATGGAAATGTATCGGTGCAGAGAGAAAGCGAAGCGAACTCTTTCTCGTCAGGTTTTGCGGTACCGTGTGGTTATGCTCGCCCGTCATGTCACTCCATTTTTCGGGACATGCGCCTCGGGTAGCGTTTGCGAGCGCGTGTCACTAGCTGGTAGTAGCTAACCAAGCCCCGCTGACGAGAGCGAACGAGACGAATAGGGACGTCCGACCGACTGTCGCAACAGATTGAACGTTTCACTACTGTTTGAAATGAAGCTGTCAGTGAGACCAGCTCGCGGCCCGTCTCGCGGTTGGAAGAACTGTCAAAAACAAACACCACTGGACCAGTGACTGTTGAGACACACGCTTCTCTCGGTTACGGTCAGTAGCTAACCTGATTCGAGCGAAAGCAGTCCATCAGCTGTGCTGTTGGGGGTTTGGAGTCGGAGAAATTTGAAGTACTGACATTGCTTCTCGTTTCTTGGCAAGACAATTCGATTGCGATACTTATAGCTTTTATCATAAGTATGAATATGCTGGATACAGCATTCCGTATGACGGTACTACAGCGTCTGTCTGCAGGAAGGCTATAACATTAGACACTAGATCAACCTCCAACTTCAACTTCCCAATTTAACTAGTTCCGAGAAGCATTGAGACTGTAGACAGTATGATTCGTTGTTGACTGACTGTATTACCCATACAATTTACACTATTTTCCAACATTTAAAGATCTAATTCCAAATATTGAAACTAGAAACGTGACAACCTTGCATCCATATTGAAAAGAAAACTGTATCGCTCATAATATACATGCAAATTTCACCAATGTTCAAAATATCTACATAGAGTTGTTGCAACTAGATTAGATATAGTTTGAGAAGTGCGTTTATACATGACTCCTCTCTCTTTGTCAACGCCGGTTGATTCTCCGGTTTTGTGCAGTTACACAATCGGGCTAGATTTAGTTTGACCGACGTGAGAAACACCTCGGCTGCCGTCGATATACGAATGGTAATTAATTGCTAGACTCCATCATTAAGACGGAGCGGTTCCTCTTTTTCTACCGGATATTATTAGCACGGGGACGACGAAACAGTCGAAAATCACAATATTCACGTGATTTAATTCGGACGGTTTCGAAAGAAGATGGAAAAACGCATCTTCTTCGGCCCGGCCTAAAACGTTCCGAAAAACCATGAGCGGTGAAACGTAAGACGTGCGCGACACTGGACGTTAATTAACACACGCCGCGGGTGATGCGCGCGATCGGCCGGCTCAGGTTCCTTTTGTTCCTTTCCCTCCAATCTAATAAGCCGAATGGTGCAGGCGATAACGGTGGCCATGGATCGGGCGGGGAGAAGGGGCTCTAAGTGGAATATTCGCGCGATCCGTGTCAATCCGTCACCGGCAACAAAGTAA
The DNA here is from genome assembly GCA_002091845.1 of Anopheles cracens. Classification (NCBI taxonomy): domain Eukaryota; kingdom Metazoa; phylum Arthropoda; class Insecta; order Diptera; family Culicidae; genus Anopheles; species Anopheles cracens. The sequence goes on from KZ067975.1 coordinate 193,532, forward strand.
CGCGAACGAAACTGAGACCCACCCGCTATATAGTTGTCGGGTTTCCACCTTTCGGCGGACTGACGTCGCGAGAAATCGATTCGCCTTCGACCGCAAAAGCGCCCCCACTCTGTACGGGCGCATAAATTGGCCACTCCAGTCAGTCACACCTCCACGGCACGTCGCGGTGGATACGGAGGTGTTGGTATCGCAATCAATTATCGGATCGGATGACGGAAAAGGTTTGGAAGGTACGAGGAACGTGCGTGTCACGTGACCACGATGCATCCCACGGCGGAGTCTGTCGGTAGGACTGTCAGGTGTTTTGTTCAACGTCTCTCGCAGTGGTTCCAATACAGTTCGTATCGAAGTTTTAATTAAACCACCCATCCCGAGCGAGTGATGAGTAGTATTAGGAGCAAGGACTGCTTCTCAAAGTGTGGTTCCCTCGCTTTTTTCGCTCGTAAACTCGCATAAAAGGGTTCTGAATCATTAATTATTTCTTGCCAGCGGGTGTGCAGCAAAGCAGCTGTGATTGATCTGCGCCGGCTGATTTGGAAAGGTCGATGGTGTTGAGTAGACCCTGTTTTTTACGTTCTTCAAGCAACGTTGTTTTAAAGTTTTGCTCCAAAGATGTCATATTAAAGTTGAGATGGGTCTGCGTGCGACCTATGGGACACCGACTGACTTCCAACAAGCAGGCAGCACGTAATAAGAGTGTGAACGATGCTCGCACCCAATCTGCTCCCAGTCAAGGAGGAAATTGATTTCGAGGACACTGTGCTACCCACAGCATGCGATCGGCATTTGCATTCCTTTCACTCCTACTGCTACTACACATACATACACAGCGAGATCTTGAACGCAAATCGACTTTATCGAACGACCTCCTCTCTCGTCGGTCCCGAGCGTATCTTCAGGCGTAGGAAGTATGTCTATAGCGCCGGCTGAAGTACGCTTTATCGACGGTTTCCTCTATTCAAGAGATCCGAGAGAGATGCGTGGGAAATGGACGGAACGTGATTGGCAACCTGCGACATACACACATATCGCCAAAGGGATGAGGATAGGCAAAGGCCGATCCCCTTCGATGACAATAACGAAGAATATGCTTTCAGCAGTACAAGGGATTGACCTTGGCAAGATATGATAAGATTTTCTGATTCCATTTTGTCAAATTAATAGAATATTACACGTGGGTAGTTGAAGAATGGGTAATATTTTTCGTTATCCATAGTCGTGTACAGTACAATTCGACATATCTCACGACCCGTGGAGTGAGCCATCCGTCCATACTTTTTTTCGTAAAGCCGCAGCAGCACCATGACCCGAACGCCGTTTCCAAATTTTTAAATGGAAAATCAACGATACAAAACGGCGATGCTTTTAGCGGAGGAGAGCTTTTAGTGTTAAAGCTCGACACGAAACACTGAAAGTGCCCTGTCGCATGAAGTCGACAGCAGACGCCGGCGCGTGGGCGAATTGCGTTCCACACAGCGCCTCTACCGCGAATGTCACGAACGTGCCATTACTCGTGCTCAGCCGGCGAGTATATCGCGGGCGTTCGGAGCGGCGTGTTGGTAGGTGAGTGCCGCAAGGATAGCGTTCAAAACCGTGGCTTATAACGAATGTGATGATGATGTTACTCGCGCGAACGGCTGGAGGACACGCCGATGGTTTTCCGATGTGGGAAATTTCTACCCTGCACCAACACACAAATCGCTCTCGTCGGTGGTGGTGGTACATTGATATGATGAGATCGGTCTCCCTCTTCGTCCCGTCTGCCCAAACTCGAGTGATCACGTCGTTCAAACGCAGCTGAAGGTTATCACCATCCATTCATTTCGTTCATTTACTTCCATATAATCCGACAAGAATCATAAACTGCACCGAAAACGCTCACGGAGACACACGCTGGTAAGAGAGAACAGATATGGCAGGGAATTAGGTCCGGAAACGCATGCAGGTCCACCGACACAGAACGTACAGACGACACGTAGACAACATATAGCGCGGGGTAGACATACAAATCCACGTTCAATGACACTGTATACTTCGATCATGCAAGTATGCAAAGGAACAGTTGACAATTAGTCGCAAAAACTACAGAGAAATATTTCCACAGTAGGGTGGCACGGGAGAACTATGCACGTGTTTTGGACAATGTTGGTCACATTGTGGAAATTGTATACAGTGCTTAAAGATGATAGCTGAAACAGTTTACTTCAGGGTACGGTGTGCTAATTAGTGATAATTCACCTAAAATATTCCATATAATGCATCCTTACAATACTTCTGGGCGTGTACATTTCGGAAGTGATTTCAAACTATTATTTGCCACTATACTTCAATATCAGGGGAATGTTCAGCCAAGAAGTATAGCAATATAAACTATTTGTTCATATTTCATGTCTTCACACTTCCTTGCCTTCTCAATGGAACGGCGAAGTGGATTCCTTCGTGATGGAAACCATACGCAACAAAATGCCGCCATCAAACGACGAGAAGACTCCGAGTCCGACTGAAAAATAGCAGTTTGTCAGCGCAAACGCGAATGGACGGAAGGTGGCGTGCGTGCGTGCGGTGGAAAATTCTTGGAAAATTGGAACGCTCAACGAACCGCGCGCTTTCTTGATGAAGGTGAATGAAAGAGAGAGCTAGGCCGCCAGCCATAGCTAAACTAAACAAACAGAACGAAATTTTGACTCTCGCACGGGACGAACGGCGGTACGGGAAACAATAAATGTGCACAACACAAACAAACACAAACTGATCATAATCCACTTTCCAAACAAATCCCCGTCCCTGCGCTTTACTACCTTCCGCCAGCACCGAGGAAGCGAGAGAGAGAGAGAGTTGTCCAAAAGTGATCGCACACAAATAAACACAAATTCAGCAGCCATATAAAACAAAAACAAAATCCAAATTGTTTCAACTTTTCGCCTGTCCCAAACGGGTGCTTGCTGTGTGATGTTTAATTTTGGAACAGAAAAAAAGGGATTCGAAGAGTCAGATTGCAATTTTGAAGCTCATTTGAGGGTTGGATCCTTTGCAACTCCTTTGTATTCTGTTAAAATTTTTGGCGAATTTTGAATTGGAATTTCAATCTTTTTTGATAGAGAATGTCCATATATGAAAGGGGTCTTATGGGAAGATATGAAGAGCACACGTCCACATATTTCATCATTTATATTACATGGCTGCCACTTAGAAACGCGCGCACATCGAACAAAACAAGTGTTTTGAATGAATTTTTGAATATTTTTCTCCGAGGAAAAGTGTCCGTTCACACACTGATAACGATGGCACAATCGCAGACACGCAAAAACACATACACACAGAGGTACAGGACAGATCGAAAGAAGTGAGCACAATGATTTCGTAACAAAGGCACACATATCCCATCAGAATTTTCTTCTACGGCGCAGCCGCCATCAAACGACGAGAAGACTCCGAGTCCGACTGAAAAATAGCAGTTTGTCAGCGCAAACGCGAATGGACGGAAGGTGGCGTGCGTGCGTGCGGTGGAAAATTCTTGGAAAATTGGAACGCTCAACGAACCGCGCGCTTTCTTGATGAAGGTGAATGAAAGAGAGAGCTAGGCCGCCAGCCATAGCTAAACTAAACAAACAGAACGAAATTTTGACTCTCGCACGGGACGAACGGCGGTACGGGAAACAATAAATGTGCACAACACAAACAAACACAAACTGATCATAATCCACTTTCCAAACAAATCCCCGTCCCTGCGCTTTACTACCTTCCGCCAGCACCGAGGAAGCGAGAGAGAGAGAGAGTTGTCCAAAAGTGATCGCACACAAATAAACACAAATTCAGCAGCCATATAAAACAAAAACAAAATCCAAATTGTTTCAACTTTTCGCCTGTCCCTAATCCACTTTCCAAACAAATCCCCGTCCCTGCGCTTTACTACCTTCCGCCAGCACCGAGGAAGCGAGAGAGAGAGAGAGTTGTCCAAAAGTGATCGCACACAAATAAACACAAATTCAGCAGCCATATAAAACAAAAACAAAATCCAAATTGTTTCAACTTTTCGCCTGTCCTAAACGGGTGCTCGCTGTGTGATGTTTAATTTTGGAACAGAAAAAAAGGGATACGAAGAGTCAAATTGCAATTTTGAAGCTCATTTGAGGGTTGGATCCTTTGAAACTCCTTTGTATTCTGTTAAAATTGTTGGCGAATTTTGAATTGGAATTTCAATCTTTTTTGATAGAGAATGTCCATATATGAAAGGGGTCTTTTGGGAAGTTATGAAGAGCACACGTCCACATATTTCATCATTTATATTACATGGCTGCCACTTAGAAACGCGCGCACATCGAACAAAACAAGTGTTTTGAATGAATTTTTGAATATTTTTCTCCGAGGAAAAGTGTCCGTTCACACACTGATAACGATGGCACAATCGCAGACACGCAAAAACACATACACACAGAGGCACAGGACAGATCGAAAGAAGTGAGCACAATGATTTCGTAACAAAGGCACACATATCCCATCAGAATTTTCTTCTACGGCGCAAAACGTAAGAATTTACAGAAAGAACCTAGCCTAGAAAGCACACTTCGCACAAAATATCATCTTTTGACGAACGAATCCTACAGAGTTCGAGCTCAAATATTGCACAAATTTCTTTGCCACACGGTTTCCTACACGGCGAGAGACGCTCGGTGGAAGCTGAACCCGATTCAATCGATCGCGATCTGTCCGACTGATCGACGGACGTCGACCCGCACCAAAATCCGTCGATAAACTGAACCGAGCCGAATTGGTTCAAGTTCAAAATCCAACCGCACTTCGCAATTTCCCGATGGGGCCACCCAACCAAACCAGAGCACACACAAGGAAAAGCGGTTGGACGATTTTCTTTGTGCAGTTGGTGTGTCTCTCTCGTCGGGATTTTTCTTGTTCTTGCCCCCCCCCCCTCCCGCCGCCCTGCTTGGCTTTGTGTCGTTCTGGTGACCTTGTTCTGAAATTCTCTGCACCGCCAAACGCGAGCAGAGCCCGTCTCATTTGTGGCCCACGGCTATATCGATAAACGCGCCTGTTGTTGTCACCGGAAGGATTCTGGCGTGGGCTCGCTAACCGCAACGCAAACATCGACAAACGTCTAATCGATTCATTATCGGCTGAACCACCGGTCGGTGCGGCCACTAATTTGCACCCACAGTCACCCAGAGCCAGCCCTCTATCGTCACCTCATTTTATCTCGCTCGCGCGATTCGATAACGATGACGTACGGCCGACCAACAAAGGTGCACCAACACACACTCCTCCTGGTGCATCGGCGACAGAGGGAGATGCACCCAATGCACCCAATCTCCAACCCCCTCCACGTGGGCCAAACCGATCAATATCGAACAAAACGTGGTGTCGGTTCGGTTCCTTGTCACCAGCGGCGGTGGTTTGATCGCGAGCTACTACGGACCGAATTGAGTTCATGTGTTGGGAGGGGTTCGATATATCGTGTCCGATTCGGTGTTGGGAGATTATTTATAGAGTCAAAGTTGTGCACTGCCTGTAGCTGAGGCAAATACGGAAAAAAGTGTAAGAAAGTCAAACTGCTGTCGAATGGTTGTAAGAGATATGGAAGGAAAGACAGTTTTTTGCTTAAGAGATCAGTTTGAGGGAAATAAAAAAAATTGATTCGTCATACAAACGTCAAAGAAATCAAACCTGAATAAGTTATTAAAATTAAACTAAATTTCAAATATGTTAACAATTATTTTGGACTTATTTTGTATTTGAACACATGGTTTTTCAAATTTCGTAAGAACCGGCTAGAAGGCAAGAACTTTTTTTAAATTTTCCTGTTTTTAAAAACTTCTGAACAGTGAGTCGTTCCTTCAATTGTAATATTATACACAATTGAAGTGGTTATGTCATTATCAAATATAGAATTAATCGGCAAAACGGTAACTTCGAACGTTCCCGGGATCGGTTGCAGCGGGAAATGGCCATCCATAAAATGTTCAAAAAAAGATTGAAAATGAACTCCGGAACGTACGTTCCAAACTCGTGCGAACCGATTCGGTCAAATGGGTTACGGAATGAGTGGAAATGAAAACAAAAGGAATGGTCAGAGGCACATGTTGCGAGAGAATACAATTGATTCGAAACAAGCAGTGCTCCTAATTCCGACCCAATTTCGACGTTGGAGAGTCTCTGCACCAGAAGTCTACCACGTTATCAAAGACAACATAAAACAAAAAAGATGCCTCTCTTTTTCACGGTTCATTCACGCCCGTGTCTAACAAACAACCGGGACGGGCGTCTGCTGACGCGCGACGTGAAGGTGTTTCGAGCTGGCACATGCCGGCAACGAAACTCTTGCCAAGAGACGTCGGCGACGTCAGCTGTGGTGTGTGTTGCCAAGGAAGCGGAAAGCTTCTCTCAAATGCAGACGTCCCAAAAGCGCGCCTGAGCGTCTGAAAATCGAACAGGTGGATGATGGATGGCGGCATGCAGCATGGGCTCCTCGTAGAACAACTTCTGCCGATATTACACGACCATCTGTAGGACGAGCAATATGCACTCTCCGCTTCCTTTGATCCTCCCACTCAGACTGTACTTTCCTAAACGACAAACACCTCGTGGGTCATTAAAAAAACGTGTGATGTAATGGTCGCTAGAACGGGTTCGAGAAACTTGCCACAATTCTTACTAATGATGAATCACTCGCGGCACAGTAAGAAAAGAAGGAGGCTTACAAAATGATTAATGCACGACAGATTTCGGTTTCGACGCGAATCGTGCTTCGTTCGATTCGTTTCACCGTGTCGACGAACCGGATACGCAACAAGAGCGGAAGCAAGAAATTTCTTCCTCCTCGACGGTGTCAGCAACACAATCCACAAACAAAGCCGACACAAGCAATTAAATTGGCGCCCGGCCCGTAACATTGCTACAGTGTTTTTGCTAGTTATTTTGTATTTATTTTACAGTGCGCGAAAAACTTTAAAACATCGCGTAACTCCGGTGTTATAAATCAGTGTTTCTTGAGGTAAGTTTTTGCGCTGCAAGTTTGAAGAAGCTCAAACTCAGGGCAATGTGAGAAGCTCTTAGTGGAACGTACTGCAATTACTCTATTACTGTTGCTGATGTGTGTACGTTACGTACATTAACGCCCGCTTTGAGCTAGGAAGTCACTCGCGATCGACATCATCTGGGGCTCGTCGTCGTTCGCTCTGCATGACGTAAGATAGGCGAACCAGGCCCTTTCCTGCTACTCTCTACACATGCGACGTTGATGTTGGTGTTGGTGGTGCCGTTTAATGCTGCCATTGTCGTGCCGCTTTTGGCAAAGCGATCTCCACTACGCGATCGCGCGCCCGATGATGCAGTGTCGCGGGCAGCAATTAAGACGACCGCCTCCTCCTCAGAGCCAACCGTGTGCTTTTTTAACACAGGTCGTCCAATACACGACACGTGGTGGAGTGCTGCTGCTGCTGTCACTGTCACTGTTTTTGTGCCTGGGAAAGTGGGCATCATTTCCATCTTCTGAAATGCTGCACACAATGCAAATTCATATACAATATTGAGCAAAAAACGAAACATATACGCCAGCCAACATGCAAATAGGGGTTTCCACTAAACAGCCAGTTGCAGTTTCGCCTTGCGCGGGGTTCTCACGTGAGAGGGTCATGGGGGCCAGGCAGATTAATTAAAATTTCACACCCGACCCGCTAATTACAGTGCAGCGGTGTGTTTATGCGCTCACACACTCGTCGAGAGTAAGCGATTGACACGCGTTGACTTTTGGAAGTACTTTTTTCTGCTACTGGCGCTACGCGCTTATTTATAGCTCGGGTGCTGGATGTAGGACCTTTGATAGTTGACCCAAGCCAACGAGAGTACGATTTTGCAAATTTGGTTGAATTGTCCTACGAAAAAGATGCTATTAGTCTTAAAGTTTGAAAGCAAAGACTTGATTGAAACGCAACTAGAAATAACTCTTGAAAGATAGGTCTATCCCTCCTGCATTCCAATAGATTCCAATATGAAACGGTACGTTACGTACATTAACGCCCGCTTTGAGCTAGGAAGTCACTCGCGATCGACATCATCTGGGGCTCGTCGTCGTTCGCTCTGCATGACGTAAGATAGGCGAACCAGGCCCTTTCCTGCTACTCTCTACACATGCGACGTTGATGTTGGTGTTGGTGGTGCCGTTTAATGCTGCCATTGTCGTGCCGCTTTTGGCAAAGCGATCTCCACTACGCGATCGCGCGCCCGATGATGCAGTGTCGCGGGCAGCAATTAAGACGACCGCCTCCTCCTCAGAGCCAACCGTGTGCTTTTTTCACACAGGTCGTCCAATAAACGACACGTGGTGGGGTGCTGCTACTGCTGTCACTGTCACTGTTTTTGTGCCTGGGAAAGTGGGCATCATTTCCATCTTCTGAAATGCTGCACACAATGCAAATTCATATACAATATTGAGCAAAAAACGAAACATATACGCCAGCCAACATGCAAATAGGGGTTTCCACTAAACAGCCAGTTGCAGTTTCGCCTTGCGCGGGGTTCTCACGTGAGAGGGTCATGGGGGCCAGGCAGATTAATTAAAATTTCACACCCGACCCGCTAATTACAGTGCAGCGGTGTGTTTATGCGCTCACACACTCGTCGAGAGTAAGCGGTTGACACGCGTTGACTTTTGGAAGTACTTTTTTCTGCTACTGGCGTTATGCGCTTATTTATAGCTCGGGCGCTGGATGTGGGACCTTTGATAGTTGACCCAAGCCAACGAGAGTACGATTTTGCAAATTTGGTTGAATTGTCCTACGAAAAAGATGCTATTAGTCTTAAAGTTTGAAAGCAAAGACTTGATTGAAACGCAACTAGAAATAACTCTTGAAAGATAGGTCTATCCCTCCTGCATTCCAATAGATTCCAATATGAAACGATTGCGATAGACGCAGTTGAAAGTATTTTCAACTTAGTACAAGCTTTTTTTCTATTTTAAAAACAACAAAAACACCTCCACATAAGTACAATGGACGTCGCTCTTTACGGACGTTTCACGAATCGCCAGTCAATAAACTCACTTTCCGTTCGCTTCGCATGCATGACTGTGCATGAGTCTGCAAGCCATGGAATGCACGTGGAAAATGCAATGCAGGCGCAGGTGAAAACGAAAACAACAACCACAGCCCGAACGAACTACGCAGACACAGTGTCTGTGCTTCCTTTGTTTGGAGCTTCCTCACCAGAAATAATGCTTAGGTCATCCTTTTCCACGAACGAGCAGCAGTATGTGACACGTGAAGGTAACGCTTGCTGTCGTCGTGCGTACTTCAATGCAAGACACCACCAATTGCATTTATTGATTGGGCGAAGCATTTCCCGGGGGTGCATGGAGGAATTTCCAGAGGAATCTTTTCACACTAAACACCGAAGTGCGAGTGGAGGTTTGAGTGAAGGTTAAGATATGGATACGCTGTTGCACATCGCGCACCGGAAGCGCTCGGTTGATTTCAGTGAAGCATTTCAAAACGCAGAGCGTTCGACAAAAACAACGCGGACATACTCTTTTTTGTATTTTTTATCATTTCTTTTCTTCAAATAGTGCATTCCCCCATAGGGAACCTCACCCATCGTCTTTTGTACATGATAATTTAAGCTAATGCAAGCCCTCGAACATAAATTATAAGACAGACTTAATTTTGTTGAAATAAATTGAATTTTTAGCTAGACTGACGAATTGACTGCTGAAAGTTAGTGGCTAAATGTTAAGTAAGGGGCTGAAAATGAGGCAATCGAATGCTAATAGAATGTAAAAATACATGTATTGTTGAAAGTTTCTATGTAGCACACAACATATACGCAATTTTTCAAGTTTTTATATGGACAAAAACAAAGCGATGTGAAATCCTACACACCTTACCTATCACATCCTACAAGGCAAAACAAAATCGAATGCATGAAATGCATGAAACATCACAAATCCAATGTGTGTCAGGTTGCTGCAAGCGGCGAAGGGTTGCGTTAACAAAATTCAGTAGCGCCAGTAGCTCCTCCATCATGCGAAGATCATCTCATCGACAAGAAAGAGACACGCACAATCTTTTCTCCGAAAGCCCGATAAAGCTTTTTCTCTACTCCACGTACAACAACACACACACGCGCGGCACGAAAGGTGGAAAAGGTGAAAACCCCCAACAAAATGAGGTCTGCATCTGCAGGCGCGAGAAGAAAAAACGCAATGGTTATCTTTTCTTTTATATTACCGGGTTGGAGAGAGGGGCACCAAACGAAAAAAATCGCGCTCGAAACGGGAATGCCCGTTGCTACAACACCACCACCACCATCTTCGCATTCCAATAGATTCCAATATGAAACGATTGCGATAGACGCAGTTGAAAGTATTTTCAACTTAGTACAAGCTTTTTTTCTATTTTAAAAACAACAAAAACACCTCCACATAAGTACAATGGACGTCGCTCTTTACGGACGTTTCACGAATCGCCAGTCAATAAACTCACTTTCCGTTCGCTTCGCATGCATGACTGTGCATGAGTCTGCAAGCCATGGAATGCACGTGGAAAATGCAATGCAGGCGCAGGTGAAAACGAAAACAACAACCACAGCCCGAACGAACTACGCAGACACAGTGTCTGTGCTTCCTTTGTTTGGAGCTTCCTCACCATTTGCCACTATACTTCAATATCAGGGGAATGTTCAGCCAAGAAGTATAGCAATATAAACTATTTGTTCATATTTCATGTCTTGTCTATCGTCACTAAGATCTACCAACTAAGATCTGGCTGTGACCAATTGTCTATCTATAAAAACTTACGCCAGAAGAAAATAAAAAAAACTATATATACAAGAAGTTTGAATGGTGTGCAATATTAGACTAACTTCGCCTTTTCAAACGCCCAGCTCAAACAATTCTCCGAGACACTGAAAACTCATTTTTCTGGTGGTACTGAGCAAAAATCGATGAAAAACTACTTGTGGCTCACTGTGCCCAAAACACCTCTGCAGTCCAAACGTGACATTTCTCGCCATCCAAAATCTAGATAGTGATTCTAGCATAGATAGGCGGCCACGCCAGTCTAGGGTTAGAGACGACAACGAAAGAACGAAGACTGTTACAAATCATGCAGCAACATACTAAGGGAACGCAAACGTCACGAAAGCATGAATGTCGCTGTAATGCATTCCGTACGCTTCGTGACAGTCAACACATTGAGACAGGGACAGGGAAAAAACACAAACACCACACTCACAACCAAATGAATCCCCTCCCCAGAGACACCTAGCCGTCGTCGTCATCGTCATCGTCGTGCAAAGGAAGAAATTTCGAGCGCGCGTGCTCACGGGCCGTTTGTCTCGACCCGACGGACGACTCCCAATTTCTACCTTTCCCCCTGTGCTTTCTCTTCCGGTGGACACCGCGAAAGTCCACAAGGTAAAACAAAACCCTTGCCACGTTCCCTTCCTTCCAAAACTCGCGTGGAGAGACAGAGAGAGAGAGAGAGAGCAATTAGTCGCAAAAACTACAGAGAAATATTTCCACAGTAGGGTGGCACGGGAGAACTATGCACGTGTTTTGGACAATGTTGATCACATTGTGGAAATTGTATACAGTGCTTAAAGATGATAGCTGAAACAGTTTACTTCAGGGTACAGTGTGGCAATTACTGATAATTCACTTAAAATATTCCTTATAAGGCATCCTTACAATACTTCTGGGCGTGTACAATTTGGAAGTGATTTCAAACTATCGTTTGCCACTATACTTCAATATCAGGGGAATGTTCAGCCAAGAAGTATAGCAATATAAACTATTTGTTCATATTTCATGTCTTGTCTATCGTCACTAAGATCTACCAACTAAGATCTGGCTGTGACCAATTGTCTATCTATAAAAACTTACGCCAGAAGAAAATAAAAAAAATATATATACAAGAAGTTTGAATGGTGTGCAATATTAGACTAACTTCGCCTTTTCAAACGCCCAGCTCAAACAATTCTCCGAGACACTGAAAACTCATTTTTCTGGTGGTACTGAGCAAAAATCGATGAAAAACTACTTGTGGCTCACTGTGCCCAAAACACCTCTGCAGTCCAAACGTGACATTTCTCGCCATCCAAAATCTAGATAGTGATTCTAGCATAGATAGGCGGCCACGCCAGTCTAGGGTTAGAGACGACAACGAAAAACGGCGATGCTTTTAGCGGAGGAGAGCTTTTAGTGTTAAAGCTCGACACGAAACACTGAAAGTGCCCTGTCGCATGAAGCCGATAGCAGACGCCGGCGCGTGGGCGAATTGCGTTCTACACAGCGCCTCTACCGCGAATGTCACGAATGTGCCATTACTCGTGCTCAGGCGGCGAATATATCGCGGGCGTTCGGGTTGGTGTGTTGGTGGGTGAGTGCCGCAAGGATAACGTTCAAAACCGTGGCTTATAACGAATGTGATGATGATGTTACTCGCGCGAACGGCTGGAGGACACGCCGATGGTTTTCCGATGTGAGAAATTTCTACCCTGCACCAACACACAAATCGCTCTCGTCGGTGGTGGTGGTACATTGATATGATGGAAACGGTCTTCCTCTTCGTCCCGTCTGCCCAAACTCGAGTGATCACGTCGTTCAAACGCAGCTGAAGGTTATCACCATCCATTCATTTCGTTCATTTACTTCCATATAATCCGACAAGAATCATAAACTGAACCGAAAACGCTCACGGAGACACACGCTGGTAAGAGAGAACAGATATGGCAGGGAATTAGGTTTAGGTCCGGAAACGCATGCAGGTTCACAGACACAGAACGTGCAGACGACACGTAGACAACATATAGCGCGGGGTAGACATACAAATCCACGTTCAACGACACTGTATACTTCGGTCATGCAAGCATGCAAAGGAACAGTTGACAATTAGTCGCAAAAACTACAGAGAAATATTTCCACAGTAGGGTGGCACGGGAGAACTATGCACGTGTTTTGGACAATGTTGATCACATTGTGGAAATTGTATACAGTGCTTAAAGATGATAGCTGAAACAGTTTACTTCAGGGTACAGTGTGGCAATTACTGATAATTCACTTAAAATATTCCTTATAAGGCATCCTTACAATACTTCTGGGCGTGTACAATTTGGAAGTGATTTCAAACTATCGTTTGCCACTATACTTCAATATCAGGGGAATGTTCAGCCAAGAAGTATAGCAATATAAACTATTTGTTCATATTTCATGTCTTGTCTATCGTCACTAAGATCTACCAACTAAGATCTGGCTGTGACCAATTGTCTATCTATAAAAACTTACGCCAGAAGAAAATAAAAAAAACTATATATACAAGAAGTTTGAATGGTGTGCAATATTAGACTAACTTCGCCTTTTCAAACGCCCAGCTCAAACAATTCTCCGAGACACTGAAAACTCATTTTTCTGGTGGTACTGAGCAAAAATCGATGAAAAACTACTTGTGGCTCACTGTGCCCAAAACACCTCTGCAGTCCAAACGTGACATTTCTCGCCATCCAAAATCTAGATAGTGATTCTAGCATAGATAGGCGGCCACGCCAGTCTAGGGTTAGAGACGACAACGAAAGAACGAAGACTGTTACAAATCATGCAGCAACATACTAAGGGAACGCAAACGTCACGAAAGCATGAATGTCGCTGTAATGCATTCCGTACGCTTCGTGACAGTCAACACATTGAGACAGGGACAGGGAAAAAACACAAACACCACACTCACAACCAAATGAATCCCCTCCCCAGAGACACCTAGCCGTCGTCGTCATCGTCATCGTCGTGCAAAGGAAGAAATTTCGAGCGCGCGTGCTCACGGGCCGTTTGTCTCGACCCGACGGACGACTCCCAATTTCTACCTTTCCCCCTGTGCTTTCTCTTCCGGTGGACACCGCGAAAGTCCACAAGGTAAAACAAAACCCTTGCCACGTTCCCTTCCTTCCAAAACTCGCGTGGAGAGACAGAGAGAGAGAGAGAGAGAGTTCAAGTACTAACTTTCCTCCGTCGCTGACCCGAAGTGCTCCGGCATCGGATCGCCCGACGAATCGGAGCTGACAGCCTTGGAGGAGCCGGTCGAGGTGGCCGACTTTTTGACACCATCACCACCGGCAGCCGGAGCCTTCTTGGACGCGGCCCGTACCGGCGGTCGCTGACGGGCCGGTATCGGTAGGTCCTTGTCAATGCCGACCCCGAGCCCTTGGCCACCGGCCGCCATCAGCTGCCGGTAGATGATCGTCCCCAGCGACACCTTGCGGGTGACGATCCTCTTCGCGCCGCCATTCGAGGCGGTGGACGCTTTGGATTTGGACTTGCTGGTGGTGGTAGTGGTTTCCGGTGCCGAAGCAGATTTGGGCTGAGTGTCGGACTCGGACGCCGCTCGGCCGGCGGACGTGGATAGCTCCTCGGCGGATTGTTGCTTTTGTTTCGAGGTAAGCTTTTTCTTTGGCGGTTGCTGTTGCTCCTGTTGCTGTGGTTGTTCCGGCACGTTTGAAGGAGACTCTGTCGTCTGCTGTTGTTCCACTTGTTTCGGACTTTCCATGCTATGCTGAGGCTGAGAGTCTTGCTGCACTATGGGGATATCTGGTTGCTTCTGCTGATGTTGCTCCTCTGGTTGCTTCTGCTGTTCTAGCTGTTGCTGCTCCGGATCTACCGGATGCAACCGCTGCTCTGTCTGCCTCTGTACAACCTGCTGCCGCCGCCGATCGTGCACCAGCAAATGTGGCTGTTCTATATCAAAAAAGCCGTTTGAGAAGGTCACATCTTTCACGAACGACGAAGATGCTGCTGAAGGTGATCGGGACAGCAGCCGTCTGCCCTCCGTCAACTGGGACGTGGCTGCAGCGGA
>KZ067975.1:252340-267202 GCA_002091845.1 Anopheles cracens
ACCACACCCGTCAGCCCTCCAGCCAGCCAGCCGGTAATGATCTGAAATTCGAACTCAACCGTCCCGACGTACAAATAACCGCGGATATGCCCCATGTGGAAATGATTGACTTCACGGCGTGCTAGCGTGTCCCGCCCCCGCACGCGTGAGCCAGCTAAATATTTTATCAAGCATCAAAATAGAACCGTCTCATAAAAATAAAGTGCGTTATTATGATTCCATCTTTTGCCGTGCGCGCGTTCACGCGAGCGCCAAACAAAACATCCAACCACCCAATTCCGCACGCAAACGGGCTGCCCCATCTGGGGGAGGAAGGTTCGGTGTGAATATGTGGGAGGTGGGAGGGCGGATTCCTCTAGGGGATTAATGTGGCGAGGGGATGTGTATGTGTGTGTGTGTGTAACTAAATTTACTAGCAATGCCCTGATTCTGTTTAATAGTTAACTTGTTTGTTACTTTCCCCATATTATCCATGCATTGCATTCCACGTGCATGTTAATCTCTGAAGGGTTAGTTACATCCGCTTACATCAAGGATCATACCACCAAAACGATCGTCTACAGACGCCCGACGAAAACCTCCTCTCACACACGGACTCACCAGCTACATAACAGGATGTCGCGCAAAGCTACGTTGTCAGCCGGGTCGTGAGATGAAGAGAAACGGAAGCAAAAGCAAGAAGAAAAAGATGCTCGCGATGAAATAAACACTGCACGGATGTAATCATTCAAAGCCGCTTTTACACACCGAGATTAAAACGGGCGCTTCCAGTAGGGGCAAACTTTGCGATGGAAATGAATTTCCTAATTGCGGATGTACAATTTGTGTTGTCCCCCGCATTCGGGGCAATTAAAGCGTTTAAAGCGACTTGTGACTGCTCAAGCGCTCCTCAAATCACTACCCGCACTACTTACGCTAGTTTACGCTCGCAAACCATTTATAGCTTCAATGAGTTGGTAAATTGGTGGCAAGCGTCAGGCAACTCACCAGACATTATGACCCCGGGGGAGAAACATGTCGCCCTGTTCCGTGCCTGTTGCTTCGTTCTACAAGACACCCGTAGAACTTGCTGCCGCTCACTCTCGCCCTCTCTTTCTCGGTGTCATAAAGTGTCACCAGAAACTTCATCAAAACACAAACGTACCGCCATCAGTGTGCGATCATCACATCTTTATAAGATTCCCTTTTCCGAACCTCCTGTGACCAGCAATGCCCGATGCCGTCCCGGAATGGGCAATATGGACAGACCGCACTTACACACACGACTGGATGGGCTTTTGGGAGTGGGCCGGGTGGTGTACTACTATATCCCCAGCAATCTCGGTCTGGCCTGCCGAAAGTGTTCCAAACTGTCTCCCCTGGCAAAGGCTCATTGCCGTCATATTTGACGCATCAAATTCGAAACCAGCCTCGAGCCAGGATGGGTGTGTGTGTGTGTGTGTGATGGGTCGCCTCCCCACAAATATATGTATTTATGTATGTGCCCACAAGCACACAACACATCGTCTGGGGATGGAGAAGACGCCGTCGCCGACGACGCCGAGGACGATGATGATGATTTCACTTAGATCACAAGTGAGAACAGATCCCACTCGTATCGTAACATATTCCGACGCCCGATGCGCGCACTCCCTGCTTACGCCAAATCTGGTCCGTGTGCTCTGTGGCTCCGTGGAGGAAGATGATTTTATGCTGACGCCGTCAGACGCCATTGATTTTATGGTTCCATCGGCAGGGCGACGACGTTCGAGCAGCCCGCGGTACGCTCAGTGGAAATCCCACGGGTGATTTGCACGATAAGTACCGACGGCGGGAGTGTTTTTCCGGCGCGGGAAGTGGATGCCTTCTACAGCCCGTATCGGAACCACTCGCTGGCTGGAGTGTGAATATTCATTCCGCTCCGCAATTCCTTCGTGGGTGCGATAAAAGGCACAGTCGGCCGACTTAGAACGCGTTCCTGCAGGAACGTCCATGCGCCAGGTTGTTCCATTGCAACGCGGCACCAAACGACCTGGGCAAATTTGTAAAACTTTTCCAACAAACTGTCGGCTTCCTTTTGCCCGGAGGCCACGAACTGACTATCAACCGCGACTCCACTAAAGTCTCGTCATTTGCCTCCCGTTCGAAAATGCTGCAGAACGCACCAACAAGAAATGGCGAAACAGAGAGACAGAGAGAGAGAGAGAACAGGGATGGGAGGGAGTTTATGTAAATGAAACTCGTGTAACCCGGGACCCGGGCGTCACGTCACGTGTGCGCGCCCTTTTAGAGAGTTTTATGCCACCCCACGCGTGTCTGTCTCAGGTCGCAACGAGCAGGACGGCAGCGAGCGTCCATGAAGTGCGGTGGAGGTTATGTTTTTAATTTGGACTTTATGCATGTTCCGGAAACCGCCTCCGGGGTGGAGTTGATGTCCCTATGTGTGGCTGTGGCTGTGTGTGTGTGTGCGGGATTTTGGTGTGGCGCAATCAGGACGAAAATAATTTGTAATGCGTGATTAGGTGTAAATTGGTTTGGAGGGATTTAGTAGCTGCTGCGCCCGTGCCACACACACACACACACACACCGGTGAAAGATTAACCAACCAACGTTTTTGTTTTTGCCCTGCTTGCCCGTCCTGGACCTTTTCCTGGAGAACCCCAAAAAGGCCCACCACCCCGAGGTTCACCCCGAGGCCGTACTTCATTGCCTTTTTATCGCCCGTTTTTTTTTTGTGCGGCTTGACTCGGATTTTTCGGGTGACGCAATCCCTTTTCCCTTGTGACATCCGTGTTCCTTTTCTTCGTTTGGGGTGTTTTTTTTCTTGCATCCTTTTTCACCTCTCGCGCAAGACGTTAAAACACCACTCTTACCCGGCGACGACGACGACGACGTGGCAATTTATCGACGTGCAAAACTGGATTAATATCAATTTTATTGGCCTTAAATTACTGCGCCGTTGGTGCGAATCCGCGAACACGCCACGGTGACACGGGAACGGGTGTCGGATCGCAATCCGATTTTCTCCTCCCTCCAAGACCTAAGACCGTGAGGTAACCGTTAAAATTACTCACTGGGAGTTTTGTTTTTTTTTCTTTCTTGTTGCTCCTTTTAAATTTTCCGACCCTAATGAACCCCTGGGCAAAACGTCTTAAGGTGTGTGCGCTGACCAGGAAGAATCCAACAAGGAGGAAGTGTTCTCTGCAGGGCAAGGGCGAAAATCTCGACGCACTCTTATAAGTACCGCTTGCCCTTAAGTTGTCATAAAAAGACACACACCGTGGCAAGACGTTTCGTACCGTGAGGTTGAGAACTTGTACGATTTATTTCGTTTCGTTCCACGGTCGCCGTTGTCTTCGGAGGGTTTAAATGCGTCAAAGATAAATATTCCAGAAAAATAACTCATGTCGGCGAGATTTTCCCCCTCTGTATCTATCTCTCTCTCTTGCTCTGTTTGGCTGAGCGAAGACAGATTTTCCCTTTTTTCCAGCCGTAAGCCAGTTGGTGAAGGAAAAATTTGTCCTCGTTCTGCGTTCTGTTTGCAGGAAGGGATGCGACAGAGGTCTCACTGCTCACACTGGTAGACCGTAGACCGTCTATATTTGGACATTTGGTGTACACACCCTTCGCGGGTGCGCTTAACTCAATTATCGTGAGATTTCTCGCTTCACACGCTGACGAGAAAGATGATGATCCGCTCTCGAGGGGGAAACAAGTCGCACAATCTCGGCCGGAGTTTCGGGATTGGATTGTTGACGATGTGGAATTGAGTTTTCGGCTGTAAATGCATTACCGCGTGAGAGAGCGGGGTGTCAAAATGTTTTGTGAACCGGTGATGATACGAACGAGGTGCTGGGGATGTCGGAAGCTGTTTTCAAGGAGGCATAAATGCTCGATCTTTGAAATGATGCTGATTGCGACATTATAAAGCTAAGAGAGCTTATTATTGCAATGGAAACTTCAGAATATAGACGAAAACTCAAAACAAACCGAAATCAAAACGGAGTCTTCTTGGCTTTTATTATAAAATTGCTCCGAAAGGTGGGCAGTTTAAGGTTTATGCAGTATTACACCAGAATTATTCATCCCAAAAGCTCCTTTACGGCAGATATAGTTGTCATCGTCCAATTCCGAGCATAAGACTGGGCACAAGGAGCTGTAATATCGCGCTAATGAAGCTTCTGTTGTGATAATTTCATAACTTTACGCCTAAAGATATGCAATGTGCACTACATCAACGCGATATTAACGAGTTATTGTCACTTTACAGTAAGTTATTCTCGATGATAACCACACGATAATCATATCATAAATTGAAGTTTCTGGACTGATCAAATGATGTCATAAAGCAGCACTCCCCGCGGTGTAACAAACTCAATCGTGCTTGCTTTGCGCATCTACAACATCCATAAGCACGGCCGGGGGTAGCAGCACACACATGTTTCCGTGACATGTAGTGAACTAGTGTGTTATTTCATTTTTACGACAAACTCGCGCTCGTGAAAGCGAACGCATCTTGCCTTCTCTCAACTCGTCCTTCCAGCTTTGGGGGTTGATGATGTTCGTGCCACCGTAGAAGCGAAAGAAAAAAACACACACTCAGAACCTCTAGACCTTTGGAGACTGGGCCTACCAAACCGCAACCTCGAGGCATTTTCTCGCAGACGCTCGAAAGACACGCCGGGAAACACAGTGATGCTGTCAGTGCCCTCCGTTACTGTCTCGATTGACATGGGTTGCGCCGGTGACACTTTGGAGGAAAATTCGTACCCGGCGTGTCTTTCGAGCGTCTGCGAGAAAATGCCTCGAGGTTGCGGTTTGGTAGGCCCAATCTCCAAAGGTCTACAGGTTCTGAGTGTGTGTGTTTTTCTTTCGCTCCTACGGTGGCACGAACATCATCAACCCCCAAAGCCGGAAGGACGAGTTGAGAGAAGGCAAGATGCGTTCGCTTTCACGAGCGCGCGAGTTTGTCGTAAAAATGAAATAACACACTAGTTCACTACATGTCACGGAAATATGTGTGTACTGCTGCTCCCGGCCGTGCTTATGGATGTTGTAGATGCGCAAAGCAAGCACGATTGAGTTTGTTACACCGCGGGGAGTGCTGCTTTATGACATCATTTGATCAGTCCAGAAACTTCAATTTATGATATGATTATCGTGTGGTTATCATCGAGAATAACTTACTGTAAAGTGACAATAACTCGTTAATATCGCGTTGATGTAGTGCACATTGCATATCTTTAGGCGTAAAGTTATGAAATTATCACAACAGAAGCTTCATTAGCGCGATATTAAAGTTCCTTGTGCCCAGTGTTATGCTAAGAATTGGACGGCGACAACTATATTTGCCGTAAAGGAGCTCTTGGGATGAATAATTATGGTGTAATACTGCATAAAACTTTAACTGCCCACCTTTCGGAGCAATTTTATAATAAAAGCCAACAAGACTCCGTTTTGATTTCGGTTTGTTTTGAGTTTTCGTCTATATTCTGAAGTTTCCATTGCAATAATAAGCTCTCTTAGCTTTATAATGTCGCAATCAGCATCATTTCAAAGATCGAGCATTTATGCCTCCTTGAAAACAGCTTCTGAAATCCCCAGCTCTTCGTTCGTATCATCATCACCGGTTCACAAAACATTTTGACACCCCGCTCTCTCACGCGGTAATGCATTTACAGCCGAAAACTCAATTCCACATCGTCAACAATCCAATCCCAAAACTCCGGCCGAGATTGTGCGACTTGTTTCCCCCTCGAGAGCGGATCATCATCTTTCTCGTCAGCGTGTGAAGTGAGAAATCTCACGATAATTGAGTTAAGCGCACCCGCGAAGGGTGTGTACACCAAATGTCCAAATATAGACGCTCTACGGTCTACCAGTGTGAGCAGTGAGACCTCTGTCGCATCCCTTCCTGCAAACAGAACGCAGAACGAGGACAAATTTTTCCTTCACCAACTGGCTTACGGCTGGAAAAAAAAGGGAAAATCAGTCTTCGCTAAGCCAAACAGAGCAAGAGAGAGAGAGAGAGAGAGAGATACAGAGGGGGAAAATCTCGCCGACATGAGTTATTTTTCTGGAATATTTATCTTTGACGCATTTAAACCCTCCGAAGACAACGGCGACCGTGGAACGAAACGAAATAAATCGTACAAGTTCTCAACCTCACGGTACGAAACGTCTTGCCACGGTGTGTGTCTTTTTATGACAACTTAAGGGCAAGCGGTACTTGTAAAAGAGTGCGTCGAGATTTTCGCCCTTGCCCTGCAGAGAACACTTCCTCCTTGTTGGATTCTTCCTGGTCAGCGCACATACCTTAAGACGTTTTGCCCAGGGGTTCATTAGGGTCGGAAAATTTGAAACGGAGCAACAAGAAAGAAAAAAACACAAAACTCCCAGTGAGTAATTTTAACGGTTACCTCACGGTCTTAGGTCTTGGAGGGAGGAGAAAATCGGATTGCGATCCGACACTCGTTCCCGTGTCACAACCGTGGCGTGTTCGCGGATTCGCACCAACGGCGCAGTAATTTAAGGCCAATAAAATTGATATTAATCCAGTTTTGCACGTCGATAAATTGCCACGTCGTCGTCGTCGTCGCCGGGTAAGAGTGGTGTTTTAACGTCTTGCGCGAGAGGTGAAAAAGGATGCAAGAAAAAAAACACCCCAAACGAAGAAAAGGAACACGGATGTCACAAGGGAAAAGGGATTGCGTCACCCGAAAAATCCGAGTCAAGCCGCACAAAAAAAAAACGGGCGATAAAAAGGCAATGAAGTACGGCCTCGGAGTGAACCTCGGGGTGGTGGGCCTTTTTGGGGTTCGCCGGGAAAAGGTCCAGGACGGGCAAGCAGGGCAAAAACAAAAACGTTGGTTGGTTAATCTTTCACCGGTGTGTGTGTGTGTGTGTAAATCGGATTCACCTGACTCCGGCGGTGAACGGTGTGTGTTGAGTCGCAGGCGCAGAACCTGATGATGAATATTTTATAGCCCAAAAGGCGGACTAAAAAAACAACGAACACACCAAAACCAACGGGACACAAACGCGAATCGACACCAAATTATATGATTTACCGATTTATGACGGCTGGTTTTCCCCGTCTTTTTTATTATGCCATGTTTGATGATTTCTTTATGAGATTCATTAATTTTTTTTCAACTCGTTTATGTTCATATTTACATTGGACCTGTGAACGCGTTTGCACCCCTTTCTCGAAGAAAAACTTTAATTTTATTTATCACCTCATATTTATATTCAAAGATCTTGTTAAACAACGCCCGAACAAATAAACCCAAATGCTGCTTCACTTGCTTTAGTTAAGTCGCACCGAATTGTGGCTTTTATTTGCCATGCTTAATCCACCGGAAGATTGCATTATGTATGCCATCTTTAAATTCGGCTGCAAACACCCGTGAAAGCGACTGAGACAAATCGGATTTGTTGCCCGATCGGGCGAGAGTTACTCTCGGCGTTCTCGGAAGGCGAATAACGTGACAATCTGTGCGTATCGCGTGATTTGTAGGCGATTTGAGCTATTGATTATTTTTGCTCTGTTCGGACTATACGTGGGCCTTTTCTGGTTTCAACAGAACTTTGTCTGTTTCTGTGGAGACATACATTCTTACAAGGTGAAGCACCATCCCCGTTGTTGTTTTTTGTATATATGTAGTTCTATTTGTTTTGATTGGATAAATGTTTAAATTAAATGCATTTAAATATGTTTGAAGGAGATAAGGACATTACGAATATAAATTTTCGGTTTATAAGTTATCAAATACATTTGCTGCTATACTAGCAAAATAGCAAATTCTTCAAGAATTTCTTCATTTAATTCATTAATTCTTCAATTAATTTCAGAACTCATTCCTCAAGCATGAACAACGGAAATGAACACGACATGAGTACAAAGTCGTACGTAATTATAAAAGACACCTCAACTCTTTTCAATAAAAAATAGTCACTCATACACTTGGAACTCACTTACGTTCCATATGTGTATTAACACGCAAGTAAAAACTGTCACCGGAAAGCCAAACAGCGTTCAGCCAATTACCAGCACGAGTCCTTAATCCGAAGCTTATGAACTTGTAACCAGCGAGTAACAACGTGCCGGAAATTGAAAAACACAAACTTATCTGATCCATTCCAGTGGGTAAGAGGTACACACCAGGTACCAGGTCCAGGCCACAAGTTCATCGAAAAACGCACGATGTGCTGCAGCAGCTTCACGCTCAACGCAAAGGCTCTGACGGGGGAGCGAAACATGATCCAAACGATTCGCAAGATCTCCCTGCAGCTCGGAGCCAAACGAAGCGCCGAACACCAAGGTGTCAGTAATCTCTCGGTTAATTACTTGCCAATCCGTGGTAATGCTTCGGGGTTTTCCCTTGCCATCCGCATGACATGCGTGCCCGGTGCGGTGACGATGATGATGATGACGATGCTCCTCTGACGATATGACGGAAAATAACATGTATGAAAAAGAATAGATGTAATAATATAAGAGAATGCTACAAACGAAATTGACTAAAAAAGTACTGAGATATCATATAAGACATGATTAACCACACTCGATGCCAACCACATTACTGAGCTCTTCTAGAGCTGCTACCAGGAAACAACAGCAGAACTTCCGCACACTGTAACGATATTACAAGCACGATTACAAGCGAAAAACCAAACTAACAAAAACCTCACGTAAATAAATTTCTATGAGCGTGTTGTCACTTTTCGCCCAGCCTCTACACCACTAATATCTCGCCATTTTTATGCAACGTTGACGAGGGAGCTGGTACCCTTTTTCTCGGCATACTTTCAGACACATTTTTTTTGTGCGGACCAATACCCCCGTCGTCCACAGTCTCGGCCCCGGTCTCGCCCACACAGCGCTGACACAATTACGAGCCCCATCCCGAGGACATTGCTCCATTTGATTCAATCTGCTTGCGAACCGCCGTCGGTGACAATCAGGATCAGAGACCCTTCTTCTTCTTCTCCCGGTCGTGCATACACAATGGACCATCGCCGACCAATCTAGGGCACTCTCGTTTGCGTTTTGCTCCGATTTATGCCTCCCAGGTGGCGGGAGGATGAGATGAGTCGGAAAACGGGGAACGGAACTAATCGAGCCAACCCAAACGCCGGCTGCTCCCGGGTGCTGTGTTTCTCCCTTTTGTGCGATCCTTTTCCCGGCATCCTTGCCAGTCGCCGTCGGTGAATGCTGCCCGCCGAAGCAAGGATGGGAGTTCGGGTCGGTCAACAACTTTTGCTACTTTTGCAAACCGTATGCTAAGAAAGCGCACACTTGGCCGGTTTTGCGAAAGGATTCCCCGCTTTGTCCAGCTGTGTGCGTAAAGGCCCCCGACGGTTGATATTTCGCTTCGTGGCGGAGATGTTCGTAATAAGATGAGCAAATTACGCGTCAGCTACCGTCGTATTGACAATTGACATATGTTTTGTAGCGGTCAGTCATACGGAAAAGGATAACTAGGACGTTCCTGGAGGAGAACCAGTTGTTAACGAAAGCTTGTTCTTTTTCAAACCAAGCGAATGTCATAAGATACTGGATAAGATAAGAAACAAATGGAGTTTCAAAACAAAAAAGTGTTCGTTTAAATTATAGGTTATATTCCTGTAGGAATTTTGTAAATTGATAAATTGAGCTACTATCCAATCGCATTTGAGCGCCCCGAAACCTTCTCGATCATATCCTAAACATTTTAAAGCCATTAAAAAAACACACGCTGATTACTTCTTTTATCGGGCATCGAGCATCAAAAAGACTGCCGAGCGTCAGCTGCGAAAGCATCTGCTAATATTTTTACGATGCGCCACATTAACTATCATAACGCTTACTTCTACGTCGTTCCGTCGGCTTCATCTCAGTGGAGAGAAAGGAAGACGACCAAAAAAAGGAAAGCAAAGCAGAGAGAGAGCAAAAAAACATCACAAAGACGGAGTAATGAACCGAGCGTGCTCAATATGCAGTAAAACGCTCCTTGAAGCGCTGCTTCACGACCGGGCGGGCGCGCTGCTGCGAGCTTACGTGGTCTCCCATCCTGCGCCCTGGCCGATGTCTTAACAGCGATCTCGCTTACGGCCCGAAATCACGAAGCAGCTAATGCTAATATCTTCTGCGGGATAAATGTTCGCCTTTTCCGCGGCGTTCACTTTCTTTCCAAGTGAAAAAAAACAGCAAGAAGCGAATCGCGTCGACGACTTTCCCATCGAACTTGGGGAGTTGGAACAGAGAAGAACAGAGCTGGATCGATATCGGTGGATACCGCCACCGAGAACAGCGGATAGCAGCCCCGGCCCAATATATGGCAATGACATTTTGGACGTAATTCTGTTTGGTTTTGCAATTCCTGGGATAACCCCAGCGCAGTTCGCGTATGGATTTGGAATCGGTCGCAGTTTTTTTTTGCTGGCCCCCCCACACGTATTTATTTTGCATTTGATTTTGTTTAAATTGAGCCGGAGAGAAATGAAAACATCGCGCCATATCGTCTGCGTCCGTGGATGTAGGCGCGTTTCGTGCGAACGAACGAAACCGTGGTGCGAGGCGATGCGATCTGCCAAACGTTTCTGCCACGCTGCCGGCAAAAGACGCGGCGCAACCATATTCACACAGCAGCAGCCGTGTCGGCGGCGTGGGCAATCACAATAAACAGACGGGGCGATGAGCGTGGAGAGCAGGATGGTTTAAAACATCGCATGCTCTGCTGCGGGAATTGGTTTTGATAGCTCGTTTCGGTATCTGCTTGATAGCTGGATGGTATGTGCGCCCGGCAGTCGTACATTCGATCGTGTGACGTCAACTGATCAATATTGGCGTCTGGATGGTAGGTGGACTTCCCTGACAATATTCCCAGCAATCGTTACAAGACTGGGATATCAATTAGAGCAACAATAAACAAGGAACTCCAACGAAATATCTACTTTGCTGTTGTAAGTTAGCATTCAATAATGTCTATTACTTTACAGAAAAAAAACCTACTAGTGAGTTAACTGATTCTATTCATCTGATTTTGTATGAATCACATCACAAAATAATAAGTCGTTCAGCTAGGGAGTTGTTGGAAGTAAGTTAGTGCCAAATACAGTGCATGAATTCGAAAAACACACAAACAAGCTTTTAGCCTGCTTTGAGTTAATTAACTCTGACTTGATTTGGCTAACCAATGCCATAAACAACTCAATGATCCACTCACTTAATCAATTTTGTGTTGACTCATCACGATCACTAGCAGTTCACTCGGATTGTGACTCTCAACTTCCATCTTTACTGAATAGTGGTATTTATTGGAAATATGCGCAACCCCATATTCCATTTTAACAGATTACGTATGTCCGAGTACAATCCGAAATGTGTCGCTGTACAAAAAAAAAATCCTCCAGCAGCAGCTGTGTGTGCATACATAATTGACATCAACAGTTATCCAGCCTCAGTTACCTGGCACAAAAAGCTTTCCCAAGCTCATCAATTAGTGCAGTTAATGGGCAGGGTTTATTGGGTGAACCAAACAAACAAAGAGCAGCGAACACACACAAACACCGTCGAATCGAGCCCGCCATATCTCCGCCCACCATACGGACACAATGAGATACAATAAGTGCACTTCGTTGAATGTACACCCCAAAAAAACGACCAACGAAAACTGCAGCAGAAGTTCGCCCCGTTATTAAAACGTGTTTTTGATGGTCATTTTTTCACTCCGTTTTTTGATAGAGCGAATGTTGATTAAAGCGCTACGAAATGCACGGTTAAGACTGGTACGCTCCGTTCACAGTAATTGCCGTCGCGAGGAGCATTAACCTCGCCGCTTTGAGGGCGAACCTTATTGATACACGAAAGTCGGTTCTCCCGCGATCGCTCGTTGACCTCGTTTCGAGGGCCTCTGCCGAAATGGTTACCGATGCGAGAGTACTCTTCTCCCGGCGTTATCCTTTTTCTTATCCTTAAGGATGCATATGGATGTTACCGCCGCGGTGCAGAACCTGCCGTCGGTTACACGTCACAGCGAGCGCGCGGGCGTGAAAATGTGACCAGAGTGTGTTACAACTTTTGTCGGCCGGCTAAAGCCGCCATCTCCATCGACAACGGGGGACTGGGACTGTCCTAGTTTTCGGTCAGGGGTGGCGGGCGGTGAAAGTGAGATGCCCGGGAAGCAAATCATAAAAAACGACCTCGTTGAACAACGACATCATCAGCTACGTCGTCGTCATCGTCCGAGGTGCTGGATCAGGTCAGGAACGCGTTGAATGCCCCACAACAGACGGAGAAATTCCGGACGGGGCACTGCGAGAAACCGGGGTGGGTTGTGTCCTCGTTTCAGTTTCTGCATCGGGTGGAAAATGTTTCAGCTTTAGCGCTGGGCTAGAAGACTGGGCTGGGTGGGAGATGGCGGGCTGGAATAATGTCGGGTGAATGTATAAAATTTCAAACGCTTGTGTCCCTACACCGTGTGTAGCAGAGGGAGAACACGTGCAGCCACCAAGCGAGTATTTCAAAAAGGACGTCCACGAGTCACTGTTGACAATATGTAAGCAGGTTCCACGCTCTTTTTTTTTCGTTGGTCGTTTGGCTCGTAACAATTTCAAACAAACAGTAAAGGTGAGCACGGGTCAACAGCGAAGTATCATTGCCGAGGCCGAGGGGTCGACAAATCCATTACCGTGCCGTGGGTATATAACGCCGGCAACTCCCCGGAGAACGCAAGCCAACGTTGCTGGCGTAGTGTTTACACCCGTTACCGTGCCGTTGACGTTGGCGGTGATGTTGCAGCAGGAGCACTAATTTCAGTCTGTAACTTAAACTTAGCACCGTACTCTGTCATATCTGCAACGGGGGACGACAAACTCCGGCGCTAATCAACTCTTCGTCAACGCAACCCGATACACCGTACAGACTTGGAGGGGGGTAAACTTTGCCATTGCCGAGACCATCGAAACTTACGAGACTGCACACTCAAGGCGTAAAACTTTGGTTCCTCCTCGCGCTCACTGCACAACACCACGCCATCAAATAATGAAGTACGGGACATGTGCATCAAGCGATGGATGGAGGGAGGCAACCTTCGTGTGTGTGTGTGTGTGCACACGAAGTGCATAATTTGCACCTTAACAATGCAACACATTAGTCGTGTCAACCACCACCGGCATACTGGCAATTAATTCTAATGAATTGGTCCGATCGCATGTCCACGAGCGTTTGCCACTCCATTCCGATCCAGTTTTTGCTGCCCAGGGGGGCGATGCGGTGGTATGTGGTGAGATTTTTCTGCTTCTCCTTTTTGTCCGGTTTCAACATTCTCCACACACTCCACCCCGGAGCGGCTGCATTCCTTCGGGCTAGAATTCCTTCCGAGTCATTTTTATCGAAGCAAAAGACAACCCACCTGCAGTGGGGTGCATTCTGGACGGAACATGGCCATAAATATGCTCCGTTAAGCCGTCCAATTGCCAAATGTTCGTGTTTTTCAATAAGTAAGAAAGTTTGGAAGAAGCCGTGCTGCTAGTTATGTAATTACAGTACTAAATAGAGATTTTACAAAAGATTTGTAGCAACCAATGGTTATATCGTAATGAAAATTTGGTAGTCGTATGATTATTTCTTTGGATATATCCTCAAAACTGCCTTGTTGTGAAAAACCTAGTACTGAAATATTTTAATGTTTGTAAAGAGCTAGATTTGCATCAGTAAGGTGTTAGAAGAATTGGAATGTTTTCGACTTGTTCATTGTTCAAATTGTTCGCCATTAAAACTTCTTCAAATTAAATTGAAACATAACCCACATATGTCTTGTTACAATATGAAGCGGAAAAGATGAGGACGATTGCAACATGTCGCCTCGTAAAGTACATTGGACGCTCCATTCTGGAAATGAGGTCTGCTGCCCATATTTTGCGTTATCCTCGTTCTCGTGCTCAGTGATTAGGGTGTAAAAATAAGCTAACAATGATATGCATATTGCAGCCTCCACCGACTGTTGTTGGTCGTACACATGTGTCGGTCTCCGTACGTTCTGGCAGTAGAAAGTGCTGCTGACCGTTTCGGCACACCAAACCCAACGCAACAGACTTGTTTCGAATCTCCAAATCTTGACCTCCCGCCGGGGAGACCCGCTGTGTACGCTCGCACTATGTGCACACTATCGAGACTGGATCGGTTTGCGCTCCAATAATGGTTACGTTCGTTTGTTTGGCCCCGTTTGGAGGACTTTTCTCTAGCATGGAGAACGTTTTGCTCCGAAATGGGGCCGGGACCCGCCAGATCCGCACACGCTGGGCAGTTTCGGGTGTTCGGATGGCCAAGTCTGACACTGCCGTCGCCTCCGTCGCCGGCGAGGTGCGCACGTCCGGTGGGAAAAACGTGCAACTGCTGCTGATGAGGATTATTTATGATAATGTGTCGCCGGCAGGCTTGTGGCGTGCCCGGAGCAGCCGTTCCGGCTAACGGTGTGACCACCACGGGACCGCTACCGCCGTTGGATGCTACTGTGTGTGCGGTGGTGGATGCAGACATGCGCTCCCGACGGAGAGAAGAACGTGGCAAAGACGTACGACAGCAGCATCGTTGCCGAGATCGGCAGAGAATGGTATCACCGATGTGCTTTTGATGATG
Organism: Anopheles cracens; assembly: GCA_002091845.1. Classification (NCBI taxonomy): domain Eukaryota; kingdom Metazoa; phylum Arthropoda; class Insecta; order Diptera; family Culicidae; genus Anopheles; species Anopheles cracens. The sequence goes on from KZ067975.1 coordinate 266,943, forward strand.
GCAAATCTGCATTCTAATATCTCCACCGGTACGAACGCAGCAACACCCGGGACACTGATTTGATGTGTGTCTACGGGTGTGTGTGGCGCTGCCATAGGGCTAACAAAGGGTGCCCTGTGGCACATTGTAAAGCGATACGTTCAATCTTCGCTTCCGAGAATAGCGACACCAGCAGGGCTAGGCGCGCTGCCGTGATGACGCTGGAGTATGCAAATGAGATCGGTGCGTTGGGCGAAGAAGATGTGAAGACATCTCGGGAT
>KZ067975.1:292966-305476 GCA_002091845.1 Anopheles cracens
CCCCGCTCGAACTCGGCGGATGTTGTCGGTGGGTTAATTGGTGATTTTCTTACTATTAATCGCTCGACTTCTTCATCGCCTCTCCTTTTCCACCACGCCAGTGTGTGAAGTGCGAGAATGCCGTACGTGCGTGTGTGTTGCGTGTTTCTTTCGTTTCTATTTGCCTTTTCTCATCCGTCCGGCCAACTCCAAACGTTCTCATCGTCGGCGTCATCATCGCGAGAGGGATTACGTACGCGGCGGCGGGGTTGGCCCGTGAAAGTTGGCTAATTTATTTATAAGTATGATTAAATGGTGCCGCTAATCGTTTGTTTGCGTTTGTTGTTTATGTCTTCGCGTCGGAACGGGAGAGGTTGAGGGCGTTAGGGCCGAGAGCGTAGCCGGAGCGTGCGTAATGCAGTTGCGCGATCCACGATCGACCACGATCATGGTTTATTGATCGGCGCGGTGCGGATTAGGGGGATGAGAATCGTTTGAAGGTGAGGAAGATGAAATGGATCCCAAGTGTTCGCGGCGATTGGATATACGTAGCGGAGGCGGATGGTAATGGAAATTGTTCATTAGTCAGCTTAGCGTGATCCGAAACAAAAACGGGGGTAAATAGTTGTGAATAAAGCGATTGCAGTGAATCACTTGCACTCCACTCCAACAGAGCAAAGTGTCAATTTAGGCATTGTTTTAATGAAATAATTACGTTAAATTAAAAATAAAATGACTAATTTTGCACTTTTGTTCTGAAATGCTTAATACACCACAAATCGTGCAACTGTCATGATACAAAAATAAACAAGAAATAATTATCATTATTGTTATTAGGTGGACAAAGGCAAAACTAACAACGAATTCGTCTTGATATTTGTGTTTTCAAGTGTTAGGACACGTTGTTGTGTTAATTACCAGTTATAAAATTGTGAAAAAGCCCAAGTCCAATTTAAGACAGTAAATAAATAAAAAATAATTATATTTAATCATGATAGAATACATCAACGACGCCATACTGAAAAAGGTTTAACATCTTTTTAATGGGTATCGTTTGAAGTGTTGTTTGCAGCTTACACCGATCACAATCACGTGGCACAGTGCAGCAAAATGCGCATTGGGGGGATTATGAACAACAAAAAACCAAGGTGCTACACAGTTTGACAACGTAATTCAGTACTCACTCATCCAAACCCGTGTTCCCGTCTGCTCCCACCTGTCCACTCACGCCCAACAATTGCAGGTCCCGATCCCAATTCACACTGATGTTTCGTCGCACAAAGCTCAGCCCTCGCCGGCCGTTAAACAGGCACGATTAGAACAGCGCAGGGAGCGCTGTAGTTTTTATTTCCCGTACAGGCCTCGCGCTCCACCAGCTCGAACTCTTTCGCGAGGGGCGGGGCGGTGGTGGCGGGCACGTGTTTGGCATGCGCTAGAACTAAACGGGTTGTGACGCGGCAGCGACGGTGTGGTAGATGGCAGAAGAGGTAGTAAACACGGCCGACATGGCGGCGACGTCGGTGCGGTGCGCATTTAGTTACCCTTGAAAACCTTCAAAGTCCACCAGCCAAGAAGTGGAAACAAAATCGAGAACGTCGACGATGCCGTCGACGACAACAACACAGCCGCGATGGAAACGGGCGTAAACAAAACCTCGACGACCGCCGGGACTCGCCGTGGCCGGGATTTTCCATTGCGTTTGCCGTTGTCGTACATAGCGTTCGACCGTCTCGATGTTGCAATTGATTGCTGGGAGAGAAAGAGAGGGTACACGACCCCTCAGCCTCCACATCTAGCTGTGGCAAGTGTGCACGATCGTATGTATATGTCATTTTGCAGCAAGAGTTAAGTTTTGGTTCGGAAGAAACCAGAGTTCTGATGTGTTGTACATCTAGAACAAGAGTTGTATTGTTCCGAAGTTGCTCCGTGGTTTGGATTGATTATCGCTGGGGCGATAAATGGCGACTGAGTCATCAGCGTCAGTAGGCAATTTGAAAACGAACACGCTTGTTCAAGTTATATTTTGCGTACTGACTTGCGAATGCATGTTTTGACTTGTGCTAGTCGGGAGGAATGACTAATCAATGTACAAAAATAAATCAACATTATCAGTGTCACACCACAAGCGATAGGTTACAACAGTTGAATACTTATTACATGAAATAGAGGATGTAAGTTATGTAAGTGAAATAGAAAAGTTTCAGTTACCTTGCAGCAGGTTGTGTAATAGATTAACAGTACAGGGAAAGTTGAAGTAGTACTTGTAGTTTTCTTGTCACTAAAAATGCACTATTTGATGTTACTAACTCCACTTAAACGCTTCTCAGCGAATGTATATGTTTGCAAAAAAAAAAAACAAAACGCCCAATTAGACAAACAATATATTGTCACTAGCAAATCACAGCAAATCAACTAACTCGCGCGACCGATTCGTCGCAACTGATGCAGTGAAGCCCGCGAGAAGAACTCTTACACACCGGACAGCACACAGAGCGCGGACCGACCCTTAGTGCACCCGTGTGCTCAGCGAACTAAGTACGCGACGACAAACGACGCCGCCAGTAGTAGCCGCGCTTCGGCGGCTTGATAATGGGGCGGGCACGGTGCACACACATCTAACGTGCGCCGTGTGGTGGGTGCGTGACTCATCGCCCATCATCACCCGAACTCTGGATGCAAAGCGTATGACTAATAACAACAGCGCTCCCGTTCGGACAGCGCGTGAGCGTTGGGCTCGTAAAATCTGCGACGAGTGCACGCGAACCGTCGTGTTTTATCGAGAAAATTCTTCGATGGAGCAAATCTGAACAACAACAAAAAAGAACATGATTCCAGTTACTACCAGTTTTTCTCAGATTCAAATGAAATCCGCATGTGAGTGAGCGGACGAAACGCACACGGTGCAGACATTTGAGAAGACTATTTTAAACGCGCAACGTGAAGAAGATTAGGTGCATGCGAGTAAACGCAGTAGTTGAGCTAATTGATCTTTCACGTTACGCGGTATCTTGGAAAGGGGATGGAAACCTTACTGTATCGTTTGTTGCGAACCTATTACCGAGAAAGATCAATAGTCTCTGTATGATTTCTGTGGAATGTAAACGCAATCATCCGGAGGCACTGTGGAGAGATGAGTTTAGCAAAAAAAAAAACACTCGTGTTGGTATTGGATCGGAAAACCCGACAGGAAGAAAACAAAAATCATTGAGCAGACGGTCGAACTAATGTCGATAAGATTAGGATGATTCATTGGGTTTCCATCTTCGAACGATAAGATAAAGCAGGGCAGCAGCGTGCAGTCTGCTCCACAATGTAACTTTATCTTTCATTTACTGTTTGTTTTCCCATTGATTGCCACCGCCGCTCGAGCGCGACCCACAGTTGCACATCATTCTCTGCGTGTGGCAGATGCTGCCGGTCAGATCATAACTTCCACCGGGAATCGATGAAGAACGGTTTCGTTTGCACATTCCGAGCGGTGTGGATAATTGAATCCGATAAGAGTGGAAGCCAGAGCAAGTTTACTCATTTATCACCGGCACTAGCACTAGCCGACCCACCGGGAGCTGACTGGGACATTCAATTAAATTTTTAATCACAGTAACTCCCACCTTCCCACACGGCCGGTGCTGGAGTCTAAAAAAGTTGGTAGTTGGTCCTTTACGATAGGCCACGCTGCGCCGGTGCGCGCCCGAAAGGTGGTTCTACATTCCGTGAGGAAGAGCTATTTTATCTTAGTTGCAATTCAATCCAGTGTTACGGAGCGTGCCTCCTGACGTATGCTGGCTGGTGCAAGGAGTATGGCATCAATTGTATTAGGTGCTCATAGAAGTTTCGAAAGACTTCAGAGACAAATAGTGCTAATTGTTTTCAGAGCAGAACACTCGCTGTTAAATACAGCGCCTGACGATATCTGATGAGGTTATCTCGTCATGTTTCGTATGTCTGTTCGTTAGTTATAAGCGATTTTTAAGTTTTAGTTCAGATATTACTACCGTTTTTACAAGTTTGTCACCAACGTTGAGATTGTTGGGAAGCGTGGTTGAAACAGTTATTAAAACAAGTCATTATGAAAACCAATAGAACTTATTTGAACTCCTACTACACCCTGAGCCCCACCCACGATGCATACTGTTTGAGACACAACGTGTCGCAAAAGCTCGGAAGCTTTTTCCCATTTGCCACACCGGCCTGTCACCTGCTGCCGAATGCCCGGCAAACCTTTCCCGTGGGGCGAGGATTGCAAATTGGAAAAGTTTCAATGGCCAGATGAACTCTTCCTCCCACCTGCGCGTACGTATACAGAAACACGTGCCGGATGAAGGCAAAGCTTTCGGAACAGACCAGAGATCCTGGCGCGAAAGTTTCCCCTCTCTGCAGGCCGCCGCGCACATCTCACGGGTCAATTTTGCTCGTGACCTTGTCCAGAACAGGGAGTTGGTGCGATTGGAAGCCAATATTTCATTGCAGGGCGTCGGAAGCAGACAGCCAAAGCGGTAAAGCAGTTCCAAATGGCACCGGGCAGTAGCATCCACTGGAATACGACTCGAGTACCACCACCAGGCGTGGGCAGTTATGATTGGGACGTACCATCGCCACGGCGCACGGTTTAGTTTACAATTCCCGACCTATCTTGGGCATTGGCAGCAGATCGAAATTCATTCTGCCGGACCGCAATTGGTGCTCGATTTGATTTCTGCTCTACCCAGTCTGCCATCCATCGTGGCGATGAAATAAACCCGAGAGCCGGTCGGAGTTCGGCCATCCAGACGAGAAAGTTCTGGTCGATCGTTTCATTTATTGAAGCTTTGTGCGTGTGTCAGTGTGTGTGTATGGGAACAGTGGGGAGCGTGTATTGTTTTTCTATTTCCAATCATGCCTTCCACCCACACAATGGTAACACCACTTCATCAAGGCGCTTCCTTCGATTGGTTTCGTTACTGAGCAGTGCTACGGATACGTGCGTTGCGGCTAGCATAACTTTCAGGCGCACGCGGTAAAACTTTTGACAACGGACCAGAATCATAGAATCGTAAACATAACGCCTTGCCAATAATTCATACTTTCATCGACTCCTCTGCCTTGCGCCACCGGCACACGGCTTTGCTTCCGGCACGCCAAGTGTTTGTAGCGTGCACCGAACCAAAACCGCCGTGAAGTGGAAACAGAACTTCAACAAGTTCGAAACAATCAGCCGATGGTATTAATGGCGGGGTGAGAGATCTTCCTTTCGAGCCGCACGAAAGCGAAAGAAATAAGATACGTCTTACTGAGGCGAGACCGACGTTTAAATTATTAAAACACCGTGAGGTCACGATCAATAACACGGGAGAGAAAGGAAGATGCGATGGAACACGGTGCAGTAGAGGCAACTTTTCGCCCGGTTTTATCACAACCGAAAGGATGCTGCTCCCCCGCACAGGGAAAGTTTTACAAAGCACGTAATGAAATCATCTTTTTTGTTGAAATAGAGGCAAATAAAAAACAACCTTCCACGCACCTATGCCGGCGTCGGATTCATTGCAAAAGTTAAAGAGGATTAGGGCGCGAAGGCGTCGACGGCCGAGGCTTCGTTTCTCTGGAAAAACGGTGCGGTAGAGCTTGGAAATTATTTCATTATGATCGCACTTAGAGCCAATAAAAGTAATGCAATATTCCCCTGCTGGAAAGTTTTTCGATTCGAGCCGAGTTTAGCGATCGTTTAATCGTGCCCGCGTTGCTGTTGCACGGCGCACTTGCCCCAGGGTAGCCAGACATTTTGGGTAGTTTTGACTTAACTTCTAGGACAGCCCAGGCAGGAAGCTGGTGCGGAGTGGAGTCTTACCTCGTAACAGTTGCGCCAGGAACATGTCCCGCAGGTGCGCCGGGAGCATATGCAGCGCGGATAGGGAATCGACCCCGGCGGCGGCACCCAGCTTGCCGCCGCCGCCCATCTTCGCACCCAGCTGGTGGTGATGGAGCGGATAATGGTGCGCAGGATGCAGCAGGTACTGTTGCTGTTGCTTCAACGGGTGCAGCTCGGAGGAGGTGGATTTGCTGGCGGATGTTTTGGAATCGCCCTTCGGTTCCCGGGCGGAACTCGTGGAGGTACTCGTGTGCTTCGACCGGGCGTTCGCGGGCATGGTCGTGGTGGCGGTGGACGTTGCCGTGCCGGACGTTATCGTCGTGGTCGTGGTCGCCGTCATCTTGGATGCTTTCGGTCGTACCGTTGCGGCATGGTTTTCGGCGGCCCCATCCGTACTGCTGCTAGACGGGTTTGTGCATTGTTTCATGATACGAGGTGTCGCCTGCCGGGTTCCTCCACCGGGTTCAGTGGAGTTCGAGTCGAGGCTGGTTCGAAGGTATCGTAGGGTAAAAGCTATGCTTTATTACAGGCCGTCGTGCCGGTTCGTGGGTAATCTTATTACCCACCGGTCGCAGGTGCCGGATTTGCTTGTACTTTTAATGCACTCACGGTTGTTGCCCCACCTTTGATGAGTCTCCGGTGCCAATAGGGGCACATGAAAGGTTCTGATCCGAGTGCAGAACGGAGTAACGTAGTCAGCTGCCACTAATGGCACCATTCAAACCAAAATTCAACAAACTGTTCAACAATCCGCCTCATGCGATCCTGATCACCGCGAGGAGCTGCAGGTGTGCCACGGGCGTATCGCGAGGGTCTTTCTCCCTCATCTCGGCACACTCGGACGTACTTGTAGCACGTTGCTTTCGGAGAATGATCCTGCTCGTACGGATGAATCACGCAAAGGACACATTGGGTGCGTAGGTATGTTTCGCTCGAAGGCGCTAGTTACGCACGATAACAACTGTTCTGCGCGGGGTTGACGTTGCGTTGCGGGATGCACAAGGCACCGTGAAGCCTTGGCGTTGCCTTAAGCCAGCATCGGATCTAGAGTGGAGTGTGAAGAAGAGTGGTATGGTTGACGCGATGTGTTTGACGTTTCACACGCGACTTCATTACCATAATACGTTCTTTGTGCCGATGTGCTCGATAATTTGACCATAGGTTTGTATATTATAGATTGAAGGTTGTTCTGACACGACGTGTATGTTGAATAGAGGTGACATACCGTTGACATAAAACATTGTGTTTAGTATTCTTTTGTTCATTATTGGAAGTTTGTTTTCTAATGTGAATCAAAATTAACGTTGGTAAGTTTGAAACATTCTTACGGCATAGAAATGGGATATTGGTTATGGAAAGGTATCAGATCGAATGTGAAGACTTTTAAAATCGTAGATCTTGTTTATGACTTCTCCAAACACCAACCAACCCGAGATTGGGAAGTTGGCCACGTAGGGTACTCAATAGCTGATGTTCAATATTTGGATAAGGGATGAAGAAACCATCAGAAGAACATCTGACTCGCGACAACCTAATCACCAGTGAAGAGAACAAACATATTGTCGGCTAATTGAGAACAGATTTTTCCTGCACCGCAGCAACGCTCCCTCTTCTTCAACAAAAGACAACGGAGTTGGAAGAAAAACACAATTCCAAATATTGACACACCCTTCCCTTTGGGGCCCTTAGCAGCAGCAAGTTCAATGGACTGGATTAATGAGATCTCTCCGTGGACGGATAGATGGATGGATGGAGGGTAATAGAATGGGCCACTGGAATTGACACCAAGCATCGGGCGTTCGAATTCATCTCCTCTGGGCGATGTTTATGCAATCCAGTCAACGTACGGTCCCGATTATGCGCCCCTCCCGGAGTGGATGCGTAAAGCAGCGTTCAAAAAGTCGACACTGGCGACCATTTACCAGCGACCGGCGTTAAATGATGCGTTAATTTGTTGGCATTAAAGTCGGCTTCGGTAAGGGGGTTTTCACTTGCGGCTCGGTTTAGACATCGTCACGGATCATCCGGCTGGCGCGAGCGGTAAGACGAAGCGCGCTAGGCCAGAAGAACCATAAAGTGGGGATTTTCCCGATTCTCACCGCTTCGGCCACCGGGGCTTGGGAGCCGTCGGATGTACCACTTACACCCAGCAGCGTCGTAACGACCATCAGCACACCCCGGATTTCTGAGCTTTGCCGTCGTTGGAACGAGAAGCCGTGGCGCAATGTAATGCTATTTGGGAGTGGGGTTCCCGCACCGAGCGAAGCAAATCATCGTTAATGAATTCAAGCAGGGGAAAACACTCCACCAGTATCTGGACGGCGGTAGAGCACCGCTAACAGCAGCGAGATTGAGTATCCGGCCACGGTTCTGGTTCGCGCACTGGATGATCCCGGACGATGTTTATTTTAATGTGACGGAAAAAGGCATGTTGCGGCGCTAAAGACGCGCTGTGGAAGGTTTTCCAACTGTGGAGGCAGCTGGCAGCTTCATTTCTTGTTGGGTGAGCACAGAGAATGGGCCTTGAGCTGGAGGAGTTCTGGTTATTACGCGACGGTTGAGCTTTAGATGGGGCGTCGGTTGGTTGGATAATTGGTGTGAAGTGATGTACGGTTAAGATAATAAAATGTCTGCAGTTAAATAAACCATCAGGTTTAATAGTGTGATGAGTGCGTGTAGAACACAAACCATGATATATCACCCCGTTTTGGAGACACTCGCAAACCATCCTCAAATCATCAAATAATACTAATCAATGAACCCATCAGATAGCAATCCAACTCTAAAACCCATCGCAAAGTAGTTTGAAACACGCAATTGACTCCTTCACTTCCAGCCGCTTGCCCAGCGCCGATCGAGTGGGCCACTCTTCGCGCACCCCCGAAAAAGGGATCCTTTTTCTTAGCTTTTTATCCGCCGTGATGATAACGACTTAAGAACACTACTCAATCGAGCAAACAATCTTCTCCTTTCGGCGTTTTCGGCCATCCGACCCCGCCCCCTACGCACCGCGTCAGTATACGGAACAGGGGGAGATTTCCAAAACATTCGACCTTTGCTAGCAAACTTAAGGACGGCAGCAAAAAAAAAAACAGGCAAACCCTGCTGTTACAGGGACCTAAGCTCATCGTTTCGGAAGGGAGCGAAAATCCGGCCGCCGCCACCGGTGCGGAATCAATTTCGTCCGATAAACGCTTCACTAAATGTGTTTTTCAAACCGGTAGGAGAGGCCCCGAACGGGAATGTGGGAAAACGAGGGGTTTTCGCCCTTTTTTGGCGACCCGTTTACGTCAGCACCGGAGGGATCGGCAGGACTGAGCTATTTTTACGGGTTCGTTACCGATTTCCCGGTCGCTCGCTTACGATCCCAAAGGATGCGGAGGGTGAAGGTTAAAAGGACTGTATGTTCGTGCTGGAAATAGATGGCTAGAGGAACCACCTGGCTCTTATTTCCTGCGGTGAAGGTTAGTAGCGGCACCAAATTTCGTATAGACAAGTGACACTGTTCGCCAAATTAGGTGAGATAAGCATACCAACCAATAATGATTGCAACAACATGAAAGTGAATTTTCGGTACATTTTATTTGGAATTAAATTGTACTATAATCGTCACCGCAGTCGTTAACTTTTGATAAACCATGTTCTAAGTTGTTTTATGTACCTAAAGTTGGCTAAGTAATTTCGTCAATTACTATGCTACTTGCAGATCTTGGCAGTGATCCAGGAAGAAAACATCATCACCAGATAACTACCACCCGAATGAACCTACCGGTTTGTGGAATTGATATCAGATTACTTCAACTAGACTAGCCACGCTTGGGGCATAAGATAGCGGCTGTACTAATTCAGCGCGCCATCGCCCCAACCCCAACAGAGGCGCGCGCGAGTGGGCGGCACCTTAGACCATGCAAACCAAGAGATGCCACCGTCCTGGCCCAATTTTTCGGCACCGCCTGTAACCCGTTTATCTTGCAAGGCAAATGGGGAAATGAAAGTTATTTCCCGGCCCTCGGCCCTGGGAACGAACTCCACGGACACTAGCTGCGAAGTGAAAGCCGGAACCGAAGTGGATGCGTTTTTTGTTTTGCCTTCTCCCTCCGTTCACTTCTGGCTGCCCTCGTGCGAAGGAAGGCAGACTTAGGGACTTATGGTGCGCGGTCGTGAAGTGAGTCATAAAAAGTCACCTCCAGCTTCTCCTCCGGCCATGCCAGGCCAGGCTGTTGGAGCAAAATGTCTGCCAACCCGATGGCAGTAAGTCTCGGCCGTTTGAACAACTGCTGAAAGCACTCTTACTCTCGCTCGCTCGAAGATTAGCGGGCGGTAGATACGAAGACACAAGCGGCCGTTTCGGGTATAGGTTGAATTTATGCAAATAGTTTGTTTGTATCCACACCCGCTTGCGCTGTGTCCAAGGGTTTTGGCTTTTGGTGGCAACATAATTGAATTTTCGGCAATTCGACCGCAAGTTGCGAGTGGTCCAAACTTGTACTGTCGTCCGGTTGTGCATCGGAAGGCGTTTTGGAAAGTGCCATTTCCGTAGCAGTTATCCCATCCACGCCCCCAACGTTTGCGTCCCCCACATGCTGCTAAGGAAATTCACTCCAGCCGGGAAGAAACTGCAGCAAAAACTCAGGGCACAGGGCGTGTGCTGTGTGCATCGCTTTCGCCCGCTGTGGTGGTTTGGGTGTGAGAATTTTATGATCATTGTTTCGTGGCCCCATTTCGGTGGATCATATTTCAGCGCCGATTTTGCGACCACTTCTGGAGAGCTACATGCTGGAGCACGTTCGCGTTCACGTGTGTGCTACAAGTCGCGCAGGTATGCTAGGGAAGCAGCCCCGGTGTGTAGTTTAGCTTCTTGAACAATCGTAAATTTATGCTGCTTGACTTTTTATGAACCCGTGTGGGGATGTAGGTATACTCTTTATGCCAAGCTGGGCTGGCCGGAGTGGGTTGTTTAAACACAGCAGTCAGAGCGGTTGTGCTTTTATGACGTTCGGTAGTATGAATGGGCGCTTATGGAGGATAACAAAGCGCTCAACTCTAAAATAGTGTCGCGAAAGTCATCGTTTACGTTTAAAGTTAACATACTAAAGAGTTCATAAGATGAAGCTGGTGTAGATAGAGACGAACCGCTTAGAGTCACCGAGCCGGTATTTTATTTTTTTTCACATTGTTATAGCTATGGCAGTGGACTAGTCTGAGATTAACCATAGCTGTGACGATTAGAAACAAACAAAAAATCCTGAGGCAAAAGGTTAAATATCCATGTCACACATCATAAAGCTCACTCCCGAAAAACTTTATTTGACAGTTAAGTGCCTACGTTATGATAGGCTTCCGCTTTCGACCTGCCGCAGACAGTTTGATCGGATCAAACTTTAAACCGAGAATCGCCGCCTTTAGAACATCTCCATTCGCGTCGAAACAGCGAAGACAAGATCCAAATGTCAACGGTCGACAAGCAGATACACACACATACACAAACACACCCATTAGTCGCTGGCTGAACGGAATCGACCGAGTAGCAAGAGGTCACAGCTTCGCCGGTTTGGGAGGTGGATTGACGTTCGCATCGTTTAATCTGTCATTTGCATCTGTAATGTATCTGTCAAGATGACACACGCAAAAACCTGACGGTGGTGGTGGTTGTGGTGGTGCGAGAACGGCGATATTGTGTTACCCACACGATAGGTTTCGTGATTGTTGACCGTGCCGTATCTTCCACCGCAGGTTTGGGTTTCGCCTTGGCATCCCGTTTGGCATCTATTTCCGTGGTCGTTTGGCAGATCAATTTCAAGGATTCGGCTCGTTCGCGTGCGTGCGTGTCTCGTTGCTGCAGGCAGGCAGAGATTATCACCATATTGAACCAACCGCGCGACGATGATCATTATGGAGCGTGCCAAATTATGCAAAAACGAGAGAGAGAGAAGCAAAAAAGCAGCAGCAGCGGCAGCTCGAAGCACTGGCACCAGGTTGTCAAAACACACCAATCTGCGTGGTCTGCGCCGGGATGATGGCTGTCTCACGCGAAACAAACCCCCCCCCCCCGCCAAAAAAAAGCAAACAAGCGTCAACTGAAAGCTCACGACTTTTTGCGGTTGATTTTGTTTCACATAACTTCTCCACTTTGTTCGCCGCGACTGCGGCTGAGGTGAAACTTTTGCTAATATGTTGCGCAAAGGAGACGTGTGCTAGGCGCGTGTGTTTGCGCGCCCGGATTCGGAGGAATTTCGACATGGAAAATTCAATGTCACACCCAGGACATACGGCACAGAGGCGAGAGGACCCGCGGAGAAGCATTATGCTAATTTTGAATGTTTGGATGTCGCAAATGTCGGCCCCGGACTCTTTGGGAGGGCGCTATCTATCGCTACCGATCGCACTATTCGCCCAGGTTAATACGTGCTGGTATAGATTGAAACGATTGTCTCTGTGTGTATGTCGTTGTTGATGTTGCAAATGAGCGATTTCTGCCTAATAACCTCAACCTTTACGAACTTGTAAGTGAAGTATGACACAGATCGGACAATAGCCTAATACAACCATGACACGAACTAGGTCTTCCTACCTTGGTAGATGAAGTTTCGTGTGTTGAATGTCTCAAGCATCTCAGGGGACATAAGGAGAAACAAAACTTTCGTGGAAAGTTTGGACAACCATTGGTCAACGTTTTGGGGTGCATA
>KZ067975.1:305486-317190 GCA_002091845.1 Anopheles cracens
ATCGCGTCGAACCTGTCACATTAGCGCACCGGGAAGAGCGACCTGGTGCTGACGCTGTAGCAAGACACAGCACGGCGGCACCCGCTGCTGTCAAAAATTGAGGACGACGAGTGTGCGCGAAGCGATCATTTCTGTTGTGTGTGAGCGAGTGTTTGTGTGTGGGGTGTGCTGTTGAATAATTCATGATCTTCAGCCTGCGGGCACGCACATGTAGAGCCCTGCGGTTTCAGCGAGATGCTGTAGATTGCCAAACACGCTGCGTGTCACGCAACTTTGGAGATCTTCCACTCGTCCCAAATGTCTTCCCATGTGCTTGCTGCGTTTGTTCGAACGTCCGGGGGACATAGCCGTTGCCGGTTGCTGAAATACGTGTCCCAGCAAGCCCGAGCGATAAGCATCCTCGCATCCAATCAACGCGACCCCTCAACGCGTTATGCCCTCTCGGACACACCCCGTCACCATCAGCCCGTCTCGACTAGACTTTGTGGCATATAAATCTCCATTACGTGCGGTAAAAGGTCGACCGGAAGAATCGTGACGTGACTGCCAGTTGGCAGTCTCTGGGCCGAAGTGGGTTAACAAAAAAAAACACAGCAACGAAGCACTTGACGACCACTGCAGTACGGTTGCTTTCAAAACATATCTTCCATTATTAAGAGAACTACGAAATGCAGTTTTTTGGAAGCAATCTTTCTCCGCAAGCGCAACGACGGCCACACCAACAGATTGCCCGCCGAGAGATGGCAACACTGCAAGTGAGCCTCTCGCCAGAAAAAAAAACTGCGGAGATTTCCGCCGGTGGTGCAGCGCTGAGATGCGCGTTGGTGAGCATATTTCATGCGTTGCTGTTTTTTTGTGTGCTATGCTGACAATTTGTCTTCGCAAACTAGACGGCTGCTAGACTACCGGAAATCCGGAAGTCGCTTGTCGTGTGTAGCAGATAAAATATTTGTACTGCTCAGGGGTTCTAGCCGTAGTACCCATGCCAAAACCTGGGTAGAAGTATGATAAAGAGTATACGCACGTACTAAATCAAACCAATATACTGACTACCGCAGAACTGCGGCATAAAGCACCAGAGAGGATGAGCTGTGATGCCAAATGGGAATGGGATAGAAGGAATATAAGTACACTATTTTGTGTTGTGGTTGATGACAAAAGTTGAAAACTTAACATTCATTTGTTTAGCTTTAAAATTCAATGCAAATCAACTCTTTAATGATCTGGAAAGAAAGTTGATCGTATGAGAAAAAAATATAAAGGAATTCTTATGGATCTCTTACTAGTAAGCTGCTTTCAGCGTAAGACTTAAATCTTGGAATGAAATAGACTATATTTCAGATAAATATTGCAGGTGATTTAATCATTGTTTCGGCATAATCTTTGCCCAGGGTTGAACAATATATACTAAATGTATAAAGCTGTTTATACACAAAAAAAACTATGAGGTTATAGCCCAGAATCTGCGAAAGTTTAAGGGTTGACTAGGCAGAAAATCCTTAATCCAACAGGAGATTAAAAAAAACCCTGCATACTTCTTAACAAGCACCATATAGATGATACCACAGCAGGCGCCTGCATTCATTGCCAGCATTCAAGGAAAGGAGCAAAACTTCTGCCAGCAAAGTACATCATTATCATTCCTCGCTTCTATGGCGATGCTCCGTGCGAACGGCGGCGAGACCTCCGGAGAGCTGCGAAAACGCAAAACAAGCACACAGCAGGAAATACAAGGAATTGAATTATAATGAAAGGATTATCGTTATGAAATAAAATCTTTCCTGCGCAAAAAGGGAAGGGATCTGTTTCTCTTCCGTGCTGCCGAGCGCGCCTTCTCCGCTGGAGCTGCACTAGGAGACTGACCACCTCGCCAGCACTTCCCGACCGGTGCTGCTTTCCATGTCCACCGGACGAGGATAAAAACTACATAAATAAAAGCGAGCGAAATCTTCGACGAAAGCCGTTCGCCGGGTGTGTTGGTGTGCTTCCGGTGAAGCGATTTGTTTCGTTTCGTTCTTGTCTTGTCCAATTTGCGTCGTTTCTGTGGCCGTTTCCGACTCTCCGCTGAGAGTCCGTGAAAAAGTTCCTCCTTTTCACCGAAAGCCCGATTATGAGACGTGTGTTTTCGTGTGTCGCGCTGGGGCACAAGTTGTTCCAGGGCGCTCCGTGTGTCCGGACCGTCCGCTAGCCGTCGTCGGTGTCTGGAAAGTTTGCGATGAAGAAAACGGACAAACTAAACATCCCTTGCTCCGTTACCCGTCCCATCCTGGCCATCCTGTTCCGGAAGTTCTGGATCTGGATCGTCCATAAACCAGCCTTGTCCTACATTTTATCGCTCGAGATGAATAAAACCCCTTTCATTTCAGGCAAGCTGTTCCATTCTCCGTGTGTTGTTTTTTTTTTGCTAACGAGAACCTATCGATCGTGAGCAATAATAAAACCATTGCGATGCGGAAAAACTAGGTTTTCGCTGCATGTCGGGGCGAATGGATCGAACGGATAAACGAAGCCTCGGTGAGGTGCGATTTTATCGCCGTCGCTTTTGGCACCGCTAATGTGCTCGTCGCTGCGAGTTTCGGACGAAGAACGGGAGTTTTGTGTCTTTTTTTGTTTTTCCAACGATTTAAGGACGACCCGCGCGTTCTTGTGCAGCCTCGTTGGCACGATTTGTGTAGTTGAGCGCTAGCGAACGAAATAAATACTTTCGGATTTTCTTCTTCGTCCCTAGCACAGGGACAAGCAACAAAAAAAATACAACAGAAGACAACGAATTTTCGCTCGTTTTTCTGTTATTGGTAGCAACAAATCGAACCGGACGTCCATTTCAATGACGACGAGAATAAAAGTTGAACAAAACCGATACCCGATTGTTGTTTTATTTGCGATGAAAATAAAGAAAACACAATAGCTCCTCAACCTATCGGTTCAATTCTCGTTTGTTTTTGTACAAACGTAAATGTTTTTCGGAAATAAATTAATTTGTTTACCATTGCGCACCGACACCACCAACGCGCGCAAGATCACTTCAGTTTTGGTGGGTGGTGTGGGTCGACGGTTTAGCCACCCGAACTAAGCATGAAAAAATTAAGCGACTAAGCATGCTTTAATTTATTAATCACCCATTAGTGCCCGCATATGGGGCGCGCATGCAAATTTAAGTGGCGGATCCCACAGTGCTCTCGAAAATCCCGAAACGCACAAAGGAAATGTGGATGGAAAATAAAACGTCCCATAAAACGAGCAATAACTGACGACGGAGACCCAAAGTGGGGTCCGTCGCTGCTGCCCACTGAAAAGGGGTGCGCATCGTCTTCCATTCTGATGCGGTGGTGTCTCCGAAAAAAGAGATGCAAAAGGCACACACACACACATATTGTTATGCTCGCTCGTTTGTTCTTCTTCTTCTTTTCTTCCGCCTCACTGGGAACGCCACACGCCAACTCATGCGGACGGCTATAAAAACGTTGATATGTGTTTATGGTGTCTCCCCTAATTGATTGTCCATTCGGCTCGAACCGATTGGAGCATACGGGAAGATCCTCATCGGAAAAGATGGGATCGGAACACACGCACACGCGCACGCGAGCAAGCGAACAGAACTTTGTGGTTTTTCGGTTGGTGGGCCTTTTTTCCCCGTGGTGTACGCCGCCACCGCCGTTCAGCGCGCCTCATAAATCAAACAAATCGCCCACAAAAGTTTGGCTGGTACTTCAAGAAACCCGATTTTTATGCTGACGGATGAAGATAAATGCGGAAAACGTGCGGGGATGGTCGTACCCTATTCCAGAGCGAGCCCATCGGGACGGGTGGAGCTCTTCACATAGGCGAAACGAGAAACGTGAGTAATTTTCGGCAAATATTGTGTCATTAATTTATGATTTTTGTTATTACATCCACTCGATTCGGAGCGTGCGTTGGGCGGTGGGAGGAAGGAGGAGGCGCTGGGCGGTGTGTGTTTGAGTTACAGATGTGGTTTTTATAAACCCTATGAAAACGGGACTAGCGGAGGCTTAATTGCGCTTCGGTACGTTAAGGAGTTTAATTGAAGAGCAAATAGAATTTTGTGTTCCAGACTCCAAACTTTTCGAGTGGTTTGTATACATGATATTTGATCTAAAACCACCACTAGATTGCTGTAATAAAAAGAAACTGAAATCTAATACAAAGCCTAATGGATTGCTAAAAAATCCTGCGCGCTTTGTCCAGAGAAAAGCTTTAAGTAATAAAGATTTGGAAGACATTTACATGCAACATCATAAGCAATTTTGCTGGAAGCGGTAATTAAAACTAGTACTATTTTATTCCAGCACAGGTGAAATGTATCACTGATGTTTTTATATCCTTTATGTGGGTTTCAGCAAAATATTATACCTTTCAAACCTCTCCAAGACCAAGAAAGTTGAAAAAACATTCCAACAGACATTCGGAAAACTTCATTATTTTAGCGAAAAATGTTTAAGAATTATTTATTATTATTATGTTATATGTAATATTATATATATACTGGCACGAGGAAAACTCAATTGTTTTCCTTATTCGCAGTTTTCAAAAGGAAAGAAAACATACTATCCCTTCTGCGAATTCAATGTCAGAATATTTTCTGAATACAAGAACAAAACACACCCTGAGATGAAATAAAGGATTATCAGTGTGGGCAGCCGGCTTAACACCGGTGCGGCTGATGTGTGTTTGGACTCATCAAATTCACTAGCAGCGCATGTTTACCCATCGGCAAACACTAAACACGCTTGCAGCGGCCCTCCGCGGCGCTGTTCGAGTGTTTATGATGGCGTTGAAACATTAGTAAAACACCAACACAAACCGACCGGCTGCACACACAACTGCGCATCACACGGTTGTGGTGGCTATTTTTATTATTATTTTCCTCGTCCACTCCCAAACCCCCAGAACCCCACCAACCAGAGCGTTTTTCGTTGTTTTTTGTTACTGTCGCTGTCTTAGCCCACCGTGTGTTACAGAGAGCGGCGGTTGCCGCCGAATTTATTATCATCGGGGCGCGTAAGAGCACTTACACGCTTATGTTTAAGCTCTTTATGGTGTGCCTCTCCATCATCGGCAGATGCGTGGTAATTATAACACCCTTACCCGCGCTTATCCTGCCCCCGGTTCCGGTTCCCTGGCCCTTGGGATGGCGGCGAAGAAACGTTAATTTATTGCAATGAATAACAAAATACGCGCACACGAGCGCTGCTCACGAGCGAGATGTTTCGCACAGCACGGCACGACACGATGATGATGTATTCATTGGCAGTATTCATCCCCCGCTTTCATTATCAAAATTCATTACCTCTCTCTGACCAATGAACCATCCGAACGGGGCCCGTCGGATTAGACCTGGCCGCGGTCAAAATGAATAAAAATTCCGTTGAAACAAATTGACCGATTAACGCACCGGACAAAGGCGCACGTTCTGGTTGGCACCTCATTTAAATATTGTTTAAATCTGCCCGCAAGATCAAATCGAATCGCAACGCGTGTTAAGTAGTCGGCGGCGGTGGCGGCGGCCACCACAAAATCGCTCTAATCCGCTCGCAACAATCGGATCAACCGTGGGCTTAGCTTGGGGCCTATAGGCAGGCACCATCCTCGCGGGTTTTATTTCGCGCACACCGAAAAGCCCGTGTCGGTCTGTGTCTATTTTCCGCGTTCCGATCCGTTCCTGCATTTTTTTCCTCTATTGCCACACACATTTGCCTATTTGGCCGGCGGGTGGTTCGCTTGGCAAGGGGGTGAAGAGAAGCCGCGAAAAAGTCTCGACTTTGGTCAAATTTTACGAGCAACCATCTCACCACACGACCGGGCCAATTCACGGTCATTTTTTATTGCCCAAATCACGATTCGCCATTTTCGGCACGGTGTGTTTGCGTGTGCCCGGCCGGTGTGTTGTCTCTATACAAATCTATTTGTTCCTTGTTATTGTTGTTGGTTTTGTTGTATCCACCTCATCACTTGCCCCGAAACAGAGGTGGGAAGCTTATCGATCTCGTTTTGCGTTCGGGTGAGCGGGGGATTCCGCAATTTTGCTTTCCGTCTGTTCGGTGAGGGGAATTAAATTTTAAATTCTAATCCGTTTTACGTTCGGCACCGTCCTCGTAGCGCGTCGGTACACGGCGGCTAGGTTTCGATTTCCGGATGGCCTTCGTTGTACAGGCGGTACATCATTACGCCGGTCGGAGCAGTCGGGCTGTTGGCTAGAAAATGATTTGCGAACGAGCATCTCTAGCGGCGGTTTCCGGCTGTTGACCTAGCACAATCTTTGAGAGGTGTACCACAAGACGAGCACCATAGGGTCGGTGTCCGCTGCTGAAGGTCGTCTCGTAAAGCGCAAATTAATTACCAGCACGTAATTCGCCGCGGTGTAGGTATCTATTAGATTGCTTCGAACTGCGTACAGTCGGCACCAAGAGGAAAAATAAAACGATTTCCATTTAACTATTAACTACTGGCGAACTTACGCCGTCATGCACAAGATGCGAAATTCCACAAGATTTTCTTCTATTTTGATTCGTTCCCATTCCTTCTGTTCAATCACACGCTTCTAAGAATTTGATTTTGTAGCTTTTTTTCGTTGCGATCTTTTTTTGTGCGCTAAGTTAGATACGAGAACATTTTACGCTGTGGCAATGTCCGGCTTTCAAATGAAACAAAGAGGTACAACGATGCAATCAAACGCAAATAATTATAGCACCAGCAAGCGAAAACACTTCGAAACTTGTGGTTTCGTTTAAGTTGTGCTTTACGTTTAAGTTGTGTTTCCTTTAAGTTCCTTTCAGCTTCTTTTTACAGCTTCTTGCTTCCATGGCACAGAATTTCACTTTTGTTTTGGATGGTTTATAAATTATTCAGCTATTTACGCCACAATGTATGCAATGCGCAAGGCAACTACGATGATAACAAACTAAAAAATCTGTTGACAAGCATCTGCTAGTGTTCTTGTATGTTATTTGCAACAAATATTTCAAATAACTTCAAATTTTACTGCAACAAATGTAATACTAGACCCCACGTATGGAGAGGCTAAAAAATCGAAAAAACTGAGTTATAACATTACAAAATTCTACTTCCATTAAAACTTGCTGCACATCCAGTTTTGGTTAAATGGCAACTGGAGAGGGACAACAAGCGTAGACAAAAAAAGGATAGGAAAACCCCCATACCTGGGACCTTCGAGTGTTTTCAAATCCATTTGTGCAAACGAACGAATTGGAAACAAATCTTCTGCACTGTTGTACGGGCAAAAACAGTCGTTTTGAATGCACGTGCACGTACGGCCCCCGCAAAAGCTGTACAAACACACCACCTCCTCTGGAGCCTCAACCAGTTCGGGGACTTTGGGGGTTATCGAAGGAAGAACACAAAAAAACGCAGCTACCCGTACGCCAAATTTAGGGCGACGTCGATGCTTCACGGTGGATAACTGCACTGACGAGTGGAAGCGAGTTTTAAACTGCCATCAGCCCGGGATGATGGATGATGATCCGCACCGAAACGGACAGTCGAACCGAACGGCATTGTGAAGTTGTGGAGTGAGCACAGCGTGCAAACAGCGGAAAATGGACGAGCGCTTTATCCAGCGCGTTTGATATGTCGACACACGGTTGCCCGAAAGGATGTCTCGTGCTTCCGTGAAATCGAGAACTTCAGGACACTGGAGACAAGGACGAACAGATTTTACTGCCACACTGCACTGTCGTCCCGGTTGCACCGCCATATTTCGCTAACTTGTCCCAGCGCCGCTGACGGGCGTAATTGAAACGATTAGATTTCCATCGTTCATCGCCCGCTTGTTGACACTCAGCTCCCGGCGTGAAGTTACTTCACGAGCGTGCACAACCCGTCCTCTGACCTTGGGGGGTCCGCACGGCACCGGCGTCAGTGGCAGAAGTTCCGCCACAGTTCATTCGCCCGATGACGAATTGATGGACGTGTGTTTGTAGCGCGCCAAATGACAACCTTCGCCAGTGTGCTTTTTTGTTTTCTACGAGCGATTTGCGCTCAGCTAGACAAACCTAGCAAAATGGCACCGCGGCGAGATGGGAAGCAGAAAACGAAATAAAAAAAAAACATCATCCGAGGCCACAAGTGTGAGGCTGGCGCGCGAATCGAAGCTTCTTGAGACTTCCGGAACAAACGCGCAAAACGTGTGCCGGGCTGGAGATGGTGAAGCTGAAGAAGTTTCTTGCGTTTCTAGCCTTCTTCCAGGTTCCCGGGCTTCTCGGCTCGGTATACAAAAATCTCATCACACATGTTCGCGTGAGATCCAGCCCTCATCAGCGTCAGTAACGATCCCGGTGTGCACACGTCGGTAAAGGAACGCGAGTCCATGCGAGTGAGGTTAAATAGGAAGGCGTCAAAACTTACGAGTTGTGAGGGGGCCAGAGAGGCGGGCTGTGCGTATTGCCTCCTCCCATTGTGCTAGCGTCCACCCTATCGCGAGGAGCGGTTTGAAATTGGTTCTGATTGAATTTCCAAAACCCCTTCTCGCCCATAGCCGCTGCCACTACCACTTAAGGCCTTAATTAACTTGAACGCACGCAATCTTGGCCCGGGACGGTCGATCCCTGGTCGAACGCGGCTTGAGAACGTAAGCTCGCAGCGCTCCGTTCGCATACGGTCATCCATCAACGGACCCAACTCATCAGCGTGGCCGGGGTTTTGCGGGGGGCAAGTTTGTGTATTGCTTTCCGTTTTACTCATCACCGATTTTATGTTTTCACTACCGCTTGTGCGCTCTTATGCTGTTGATTTCAATCTTCAAGCACACACACACAACCAGGTTGTAGAGTGAGAATAACGTGGAACCAATTGGAAGGTAGCAAGCACGATATGGTCCGACAGATTTCTTACACCGGGCTTTCCTGAAGTCTATGTTTGATCTGCAGATAATGATTTTACCGTCTTCATACACCCAAGTCTAGTCCTTCAGTATGTGTGTGTTTGTGTGTGCGTGTGTTTGTGAGCGGGTGTGGATTGCTAAGTTGCGAAGGCTGATATGTGATTAAGTCACCCGTTGAAAGCGCAAGCATCAGGATTTTGAAGACTTAATCTGCTCTAATAGGCGACCGATCGGTTGCGTACTGGCGAAGGTGTGGACAAACTTCTCGGCACATAGAAGTCGAACGGGGCTTATCGCAGCCATCGCCGTGCTGTCCGTTTGCTACCATTTAAGCTATCCGGCCGACATCAAAAGGTACACGATTGATCGATGAAAAACTTCAACTACAAGCCCTGGAACCAGACCATCTAGCTGACTGCCTCGACGTAGGTAGAAGCATCTTGATAGTACACGGCTCGTGGTAGTGGGTCTGCCCCAGCGAGACGATTAATTACGGATACAGTTATTGTCCGATTTCAACAGGTTCGATTTGGAAGATTCATTGCCAGTTCCGTCCATAAGGAGCCCGGGAGCTTAAGACGCCGTTGCTCTATCGCGACACAAGTACGCGCCACCAAATCGGGATTCATTTATCACATTAAATCAGTCTTAATTGTCATCGCGAACCGTCGCGACCGGCACGTTCGGTCTTGCGTCTTGACTTCGTCCCTCGCCGTCGTCGTCGTGGCGGCACTGGAATTGGTAATTGATTTATGTACCCTGTAGCCACATTATTGTTAACCTCGCGCCTACTCAAGATTGTAGTGTCCCGAGCCGTCTTTGGAGCGTTTGTCCGCGTGCGTTGATCAGATTACGGCGCAGCAACAACGACAGCAGCGGGCGACACCATACTCCGAAATGGGAATGTTGAGGTTGCCGATCAGAGCAGAGAAGAACTTCGAGAGCGGCTTTAAGTGAACGACTTTGGTCGGTGGCTAAGAAGAATAACAAAATACCGTCAACAGCTCAAGAACATAATTCTGGTTGGAGCTTGTGCTAAATTTGTTGCTAAGCCGGATGACAGCATCCGACGGTGTTTGTCAAACAACTACGGATTGCGCCCTGCTACACAGAAGCTAAAGCTGATGGAAAGGTATCGGGCGTGAAGAAACCAGCACATTCGATGAAGGCAACGCATAACGATAGGGAACAGCAGTTGCCGAGTAAAAAAACCATTATGCCAAGATGTGTCTGGACTGCAGATAACAGACCTTGGCCGAAAACTGACGGAGTAACTGGAATTATCTAGATAAAACCTACATAACTTAGATACAAATTTACTCAGATTGTCTCAAACAAACACAAGACAGTCTTCTATATGTATAGACAATCTTAGAAGGTAATACCGCTAAGGCAAGCAATGGGCGGTTAAGCAAATTTTGGTCCTCCTTTTATGGTCACTTGTTTTTTCGAATTTGACCCCTGTTTTGACCAAATTCGGCTAAAAGAATTGTCAGTGTCATACGCCACAACACAACTCTCCAGTCCGAAGGCGTGTCAAATTACCCGAATCGATTGTGACAAGGGTGTTCACAGCCTAACATCGTGATTATGAGGTGACACGCATTTAAGTGGCCCCTTTTTGTCAAGCTTGTAAGCTTGCTGCTGGTGATGGGGCGGCCAGTTGCGCTACCGTTCGGCTTAGAAGCCCCGCAAAAGTCGCACACCCATACACACGTGACGGACGCTTTCATCCCGGCCAGGAACCTATTCTTAGGAGCAGGCTTCCGAAATTGAATTAGACAGTTAAGCACGAGCAACGATGAAAGACCGTTTGCTGGAATGTGAGCCTCGTACGAGTACGTACACTCTGTTCTCCAGCCCCGTAGGCAAATGTGCGGAGACAAGGGGGAAAACCGGAAAATCACCCACCCACCACCGAACCCGGAAGGCTAACCAAGTTTAGCCATATTTTTCGTCATGCCTCTCAACGTCTCACTGCGCGAGGGAAAAGGGACCGTGGGAGTGGGTGGTTGGCTCCGAGTGGTTTCTAATTCCACAACTCGCTCTCCCCAAGGAAAATCCCCCGTTTCTGTGGTTGAACAAAAGGAACGCGCGGGGGAGTCTCGAGTTTCCTCCCACCTTCTTCTGGAAGAGGAAAATTTTCGGTGAGGGATTAAAACGGCCATCTCGAGCAAGTCACCTTTCTGCGAAAATTCCAGAACATTCCCCAAAGTACCGAGCCCGAAAGCCGAACGGAGCACGAACACCTACCGAAGTTTCCGCTCGGAGAGCCGATTCCGAGAATAAAACACGAAGTATGTTCGTAGAAACCCGAGCGTGGAAAACTTGAACCCGAAGCGGGTTGCGGTATCCCCCAACCAAAAACGCCAAACGGAAAAGACAACAGACAGTGGGGGAAAGAAGAAGACACTCACAACCGAGACAAACCGGCAAAGATGTAGGCCCGTCGCACACCCAGAAAAAAAGGCCGGCGTATATACGCTCGAATCGATTTTTCCCGAAAAACTTTTCCACCTCTTCCTGCGTTTCCGGGAAGTGCGCTGGTGTATGTGTGCGTTGGTCGGCGATTTTCTGGTGGAGAGTTCGTGGTAGGAAACACGAAAAGCGTAAAATAACGCTGCCAACGTCACTTTGATTTTCAAATTTCGTTCATTTTTCCACGAGAATTTTAGAGTTTGAGTAATACCACAGAGGCCGCACCCCCACCTTGGGAAAGCCGACCGCGCCAATACTCCGGCAGGTTAAGTGACTCATTCCAGTGACTCATGGGCCTCCTCCTTTTGGGGCGCTTCATGTCAGCCGAAGAAAATTGCACGAGAACCAACAGAAAAGAAGAAGGAAAGT
>KZ067975.1:317200-331061 GCA_002091845.1 Anopheles cracens
AGGGAAAGGGATGTCATCCTTCTGTGCGCGGAAGAGGACGACCCCGAGTAGAACCTCGTGCGGAGCGTCATGTCGCAGGCTGACGTGGACGCGTGCATGGTTCAGCGAACGGTAAAGCAATTTGTTTCGCCTTCTTCGAGGCTTTCGCCCCGTGTCGGGAGCCACCGGCGGAAGCCACCGCTCATCCTGTGCAGGATGGCTGGCATGTGACACGGGAACGTCCCGGAACCGGAGCAGGGAGAGCCGGATGTTGATGAGATGTCAACTTGTTTTTCTTCCCCAGCGTTTTTCGCTCCTTTCAGGCAGTGGAATAGGACGAGCTGCTTGCCGGCTGTTTTTGGAGTGGTCCTTTTTCCTGTGTTTTGGTCCAATTTTAATCGTCGCACACTCGCCGGAATCGAGCGCCGGAATTCATTTATCAAGCCCCGCAGACGACAAGCTGCCAGACAAGCTAATTATGACAACTCGCCACTCCCGTTTCTCGGTAAGGTGAGCACGCGGTGGGCAATACATCAAATTTCTCATTTCTCGGCGCGATGCGAGCTTCTTACGTAACTGATAAAGAAAAAGTTATGTTTGGCAAGCTGGAAACATCGTCCTGCAGTATGGAGGTTCGCGCAAACACGCAAGTTGCGTTACTTTTTACGCGTCTCCACAATCACGTGCGTCGTTCTGTCCTCGTTCGCTGATAAAACGATTAATACTAATTTTGAATGACTCTCGAAATTGCACGACAGCTTATCAACAGCCAGCCGGGGCGCGCACACGAAAGCAGTATGATGTTGCAAGCAAATGAAGGTAAAAAAAAATACGCTGATGGTACTGACGCGATGTTTTGCTTATCTGTTTCCTTCCCTCGCTCGCCGCGATAAGACCGCGACGCGCGTCGAGGCTCATCAATTATTTCAAGCATGAGGCAATAATTTAATAAGCCATCTAACCAGCGCGACTAACGGCAACGACGGCAGGCAGATAAATCATTCGCCCATCCGAAACCGACACACCGGGCAGCGGCAGCAGCAGCAACCGGTCGTCGTCGACTTGCAGATCAGCATAAGCAGGCATCACACACATAGACGGCTTTTGGTACATTGCACTTTTTTTTTGCCGTACCCAAAATGAAATAAAGAAAACGGGCATGGGAAGAAATGCCCACACATTTCACCAACGAAGCTGCCCATCTTGGGGACTCTTTCGTTCCGTACTTCCGTCGCCGTGAACAAAAAAAAAAACTCATACACACACACCCTGCTCCAGAGGAAGAATTGCGTGAGCAAAACGAGCAGACGAAACTCGAAACCCAACGGAACGGAACGGAGCGGAATGAAAAATTATCCACGAAAACGAACCGGACACAACTTCTTGCTCACCAGAAAGGTTTGTACATACGGTGCACCACCACCACCATCACCGGTGGGGTTCGACTCCGGCGGCACCTTTCGCCCCGTGGCAAAACTACTACTATCACCACTACTACTACCCGGGTCGGTGCTGCGGTGATGATGTTGTTCGTGGCTCGTATTTTGCTCAGTGTGCTCAGCGTCCGTTTTATTCACTGCTTTATCTTGCGCTCTCTGTCGGATCGCTCCAGGGCTGCCATGTTGGGCTATCACACTTGGGGTCGGGGGCTCGGGCAGACTGGGTAGGGTGATGGTGGCACCCCACCAACCACCTTTCACTGCCCCATTTCTTCTCGTGAACTTTGAAGAAACTCATTTCTACTGCACAGCGACAAGTCAGGCAGACTGTATAGCCCGGCAACAGCAAAAGACTGAAGTGGCACAACAAAAAACTAGAGCATAGTCTATAATTTAAATGCGACGAAGGGCTCGCTCAGCGATACTTTTATCTATTTTATCGTTGTTTTGAAAAGAAAAGAGAGAGAGCTATTTTTGTTCCAATCGAATATTCTACTATTCAGCGATTTCAGGGTATAATAAACATCGAATGAACAAGTGATCTTATTCGTCTTTTAGTCTTTATATTCAAGAAACGTTTGTTTGGTCCAGAAGTATTGTACATGGTCTTCCACACTATAGAATGTGTGTTCAAATCTCAACGTTACCGTTTCAACGTTACCGTAACCCTAAGTAGATTGTAATTGTAATTTAATTTCAAATATAGTACGAGCAATGAGGAAGCAATGAGTATTGACATGTCAAAGTTCCATTTAAGAACGCAAGAACTCTTATACATATTGGTTGTTTACGAAATTCTGAGCAGTTTCATTTCATAATGTTAATTCGTGATTCCAAAAAGCTTTTTAATTAACCAAATGACTTCATACTTTTCTCAAAACTCATTGCAATCCAAGAAACCCTCCATGAATCCATCGAGTAACTATAAAACTCCCTTTCGAGTAACCGGTAATCGTGAATAAACGCATAAATCCTGTCCAAAGTTTGGTTGGAAACATCAAAAACGAAACATCACGAAACTGTTAAACGATTTCTTATCTTACATCATTCGCCTTGAGTAATCAAGCACTGTCTATCACGTCCACTGCGGTACAAGCGTGTGTTGCCGAGATGAAAAATGACCTCAATTTAGTGGAACCAGAAGGTGCGAATAAGTAACAGCGAACAACTTAAACTCCTCCGTTACTAAGAACGTGTAGCATTCCCAAAGCGGAACGGTCTCATATGCTGAAGTATGTCTGAGGCCCCAGGTTCCCGATGCCCACGCGCCCAGATCGGAGACCAGTCCAGTTGTTCGGCTCTCGGCTTTGGAACCTTTTTCGGTGGCCCGCTCACGTTTTCGACTGCTGTAGCATCTCCAAACTAACGGAATGGAGTAGAGTCCGAGAAACCCGAAAACCGGCCGCAACAACCCGAAGATTCGATAATATGATTAATTCGCGAAACACGCACGCGCTTACGGGGCGTAGCAGCGAGCATATTTTCTTCTGCAACAAAAAAAAGAAGCAGAAACCCAAAATCAGCTCCGAGTGCTCACCAGGTTACGAGATTTCTTGCGGCAAAACGACCGGTCTCCCACTCGGAATGGCCAAGACAAGATTCTGCCATCTCGCAAACACACACAGACACAAACCCACTTAGAGGCATGCAAAAAAAGAAGGCATTCGTCCGTTCCACTCGGAAGCCGATGCTGGATCGCTGTTTGGATATCAAATTAGCCATCGTCGCACGGATAATGATCGAGCGAGCGCGTTTTTTTTTTGTCGAGCGGTCAGTTGTACCACGGGGGAAGATGCAGAAAACGTGAGAAATCGTAAGTAGCCTCGGAGTGTCGAACACGACTGGCAGCGAGCCTTTTGTGAGTGTGTGTGTCTGTGGCGCGCGCGTTCGCAGTGCCGAACCTTGCCCGGAAATCGATAGCCGACCAGGGGGGGTGTGAAAGCTCGAGCGTCTTTGACGGATCAGCTTACGAGCTCGGGCAAAAGCGGGAGACGTGACTTTCAAACGGACGTGCAACCATATCGGATAAACGAGTTTACGCCGAGTGAAAGTGAGGATAATGTACGGTTTGCTGGAGATGAACCTAGATAATCGCACACGGTGATTGCAACACCGTTTACAGGTGGTATAGAATTAGGGAATCTAATTTCAAAATTAGTTACTCACAAAAATCTTGTACATGAGCTGGACAGTTTGTATCCGGTGCAATAATGCTGGAACGTTGGGGACAGACTTAATTTCCAAAAAATTCGGCTTACGGAGAAATATAAAAAAGAAATGATCAGTTTGATCCGTTTATAAAGCTCCAAATCAAGATGAAAACTTTGGTAGAATTGTTAGATCGATTACGTCGATTAGGGACAGTTTATTCCATGTAAATAGCGTATTAGATGCAGAGCCCGATGAAATCTGTTCCCCACAATAATCCTGTAAATCCAGCCCGATAATATCAGTCTGTCATGCTAATCACCGTAACAATTAGTAGCCATTTTAAAACATCGACCTACTCCAAGACACTGTACCGAAGGTACCGTCACTTGGGCCACGTTGTCCATCAACTGGTGGTGCGTTGGTGCCTACACCACAAATCCTTGGCGGTAATTAATTATCCCGGGCCCGTCCCGATGGTCGATCGCACCAGGCGCAAACTTTAAATCACCTCACCGAGATTAAATCCGGCGCTGCGGAACGGGAATGAACCGATGGAGTGTTTGGCTTCACTCCTCTTCGCTCCAGGTGGTGGCTTTTTAATTTGTTTAATAATATTTCTAAGATACCTTCGGGCCACCACTTTCAGGTGGATTAATCTCATCGCTACACAAACTTGGTTTGGAGAAAAAGTTTGCGCTCGCTTCTGGCGCACCGGCCGACAAGGAGCCGTCGCTCATTCCTGTTTGACCTCGCCTCGGCGGCGGTGAAAAAGCACTTGACACCGGGGCGTAAAGCAGCAGCTTCTCGCGTGCGAAGTCCCGCGAAAGATTATTGGCAGTGGCAAACTTTGCCAATAAAATATTTTGAGTGCTTTTTATTAGCCTCGACCTGCGCGGACCGGCGTCGCGACCGGGAAGGCGGGTGTCGGAGCTGTGGCTCATCATTTTATAGATATTTGCGCTACGACGCGTCTGAAAGTCTGTTTCCAAGTTTCTGGCTCTGCCAACGATGGCTAGAGCGCAGCAGTCTTGTCCGGGTTTGGCTGTGTGCATCGCTGGCCCTCTGGACATGCCGGATCATATTCGTAGTCGTGCGAACGGGGCAAAACTTTTCCGTTTGAGAGGTTCCGAAGTTTTCCCAGCTGCCGGCAACCTGAAGGGACGTGCAAGGTTTAAAGGTGTTCCGTCGTTTCATTTTACGGTGCAGTGTGTGTTTTCTGCCCTTTTCCTGCATCTATCTAGTAGCGCCAATAGCAGCCAACCAGAGCGTTTGAACGATGCTCAACATGAAGCGGCATGCGATAAGACCCGTGTGTGTATGTGCAGGGGTGATGATTTTATTTATCGCCCACAATATTTGCATAATAATTTTCTTGATGCCCTTGCTCCAACCGATCTGGAGGGTCGTGGAGTAACATTGCATGTTGGAGAGTTCGGAAAGTAGCAAGAAGAAAAAAACACCCCAACAGACCACCCACGATTGCTCGGATACATAAATTTTCATCAAAAACCTATGGAAAACCTTTCGCACTCAACACTTTCGCAACAAGTTGGGAGCTGTTTGTTTTGGGTACGCTGGATGCTCTAATCGGGAGCAGGACACCGTGCAGAGGACTCCCTCCACTCCAAACTAGCTCCACCAGAGTCCAGTGGTGGATCGGTAGCCTCGTATATTTTAATTATTTCTCTCCTCAAAGCATAACGAATGGAAAGCTTACGAAATAGAGAGAAGCGAAGAAAAAAACTAGTAAAAACATCAAATTGGTTCAAAAAACAGCTCAAAACGAGAGAACAAGAAACACACACAAACACTCGCCAAAAAACAACACTAATGAAATAATGAAAAGATATACTCCACAGTGGAAGGTGCCGAAAGGTTTCCTGGAGAGAGCTTATTGCGTAACAGAATAAAAGGCAAGAAGCAAAAAAAAACAGAACAACCAAAAACCCTGACTGTTCGGCTCGCGCGGCTCTGCGTGCACAATCCGCGTAAATGAAGTAATTTTAATAAAGATTTACATTCGCAGATTAACGTCGCGTTGGGAGCCGTCCAGAGTGAGTGGAAAAAACACACTCGTATTTATACCGACACAAGAAAAGCTCTGGTGCTCGAATGAAGAACGAAAAAAAAAAACAAACCAGGCAGTAGTAGCGGGTGGCAAAACAAATTAATAATACAGAACGCTCCGGCGCACGCGGCCACAACGCAGAAGGAAGGCAAAAGGCCCACGTTCGCCTGCAATCTTGATTTCTTCCTGGCCCTTAGTGTGGCCTTTCGTTGTGTTGCGAAAACAGCGGAAACTAAATCGTCGTGCTTTTCTCACGCGGAAGGCAACGCTACCCAAAAGCCCTGCAGGGGACCAGAGATAGCCCGGTTGGCCCGAGGTCAAAATCAAGCGTGGCTATCGTTCATCGGCCGTGTGAGCCTAAGGATGTCTGCCTGATTGCCTTAACCAACCGTAGGAAAGCGGGGTGATGTCGCTGGTCCGAGATGGATCACCAGGTCGCGCGGACTCTCCGTCCGCAGGCCACGTTGTTAATGAAGTACGTCGCACAACACTACAGCTACAGCTACGCGATTCTCTTCGGAGAAGCAGGTCGCGTCCACTACTAATTATGATTTCCGTTGCGGATAGCAAAAGGGACATTAC
This sequence comes from Anopheles cracens, assembly GCA_002091845.1. Taxonomy (NCBI): domain Eukaryota; kingdom Metazoa; phylum Arthropoda; class Insecta; order Diptera; family Culicidae; genus Anopheles; species Anopheles cracens. Next base: position 323,420 of record KZ067975.1, read on the forward strand.
ACCTCCAGGAATGACTGCCAACGTGGAGGCATGGGCGAAATGATTAGAAAAAGGGCACACACAGGTGAGGCAACTGCGAAAGGTGAGGCGGAAATATTAACATGGGAAATGAAATTACGATTGCAAATGCTCGTAAATTGCTTCGCGACGCACGTCACGTCTTCGTCGAAGCAGCCGGTTCCGTGCCAGGCGCTTGACATGGATTGTGAATCTGATCCGCCTCAGTATAATCGCTTCTTCAACTTTTCCACGCGCGCAGCGTACGGTTCTTGGGATCTTCCCGTTCGTCGTCCACGACAGCAACGGGTGGGCTCGATTATGCTTCCATCCCATTACATGCAGCGAGAGCACTTAATTATGAATTAACACTTTATTTACTGCTACTGCAGTAAGCGTCGCACAATGCGATAATGAAGGAGAGCTGAGCAGTTTTGTTACCCTTTGAAGCGCCCAGCTGCTCCACGTGCGTTTCAAAAAGCAGCATCCGTAATCAAACCAGAACTAGGTGTTTTTTTCTTGCCTTCGAAGGGTGCACCATTTCAACACTTTGAAGGGTGCTTTCTTACGCTGGTTATTTGAGTCGAATGTCACTCGCTATCACACAGCGCAAGTGTCATAATGTTGTACTTAAAACAACAACTCCTTCGTAGGAAATGCACACCGCCGACGTTGAGGTTGCAAATAAAATCATGCTAGCACCCATTGCGAACGGCAGCAGCTCCGTGTGGTTAAGAAAATCAGACTGTCGCTACTTAGCACCGCGACGAGAGAAAAGCTTATCGCCTGAGTTCTTGACTTGCTTCGCTTAGAATATTTTTTCTATAGAAAACGGTGTGATTGCTAAGGGGGGATTACAATCGTACAGAAAAGTGCAAACACACATCGTAACTTCTTTCTATAAAGTTAAACGCACACTGGGCTGGCAACTCATTAATGTTTATGCTGGGTTTCGCTCCCGTAATAGAGCACTTGAGTAGATGGTGGAAACATACATACGCTTGGCATGCTAAGCATTCTGTGTAGGAATGGTGCACCTAAGTGATGATTGCTCTGTACAAGTTGGACACACGCGTTTACTTTGGAGAGCTCTTGGTCTAGAGTGTGTTTTTTATAGAACTGTATATGGATCTTTGTGTATTTATGCAGCACTATTCCATAAACTTGGAACTTGGAACATCAACGGCTCTCTAGATCCTAAACAATAATTTTCGCCTATGTCTTTTTGTGCAATTAAACTTACGAAGACTTTAAGATCAACTTGATAGTAGAAAATGATAGCTGGATCTCTTTCAGGTTTTACAGTTGTAATGTCTAACATCTTAAACAAAGTGACCCATTAGTTTGAGAGTGTTTAAGAGAATCAGTTCGAGCTTATAGCTTGGTCTTGGCCTAAGTTATACCAAGATCTTCAAGTTGTTTATTTGTTATATGAAAGACGCTATGAAACAATATTACTCAAAATCTAAATTTAACTAACTGAAAACATTGATGAACATGAAACACGAGCAACAGCTGTTGAACTTATTTCATTTTCAACACACTGTTCAATATCTTCAGCAACAAAAGGCAACAGCTCATCGACGTCGTTTCAAAACGTCGTCCAATGCCATCGTACTCCTGCTGCCTCGTGTGTCGGAGAGTATTGCCCTCGCTGGCCAGCTCCAGTTATAGCCTGAAGTCTCGCCGAACGCTCGCCTGGTCCCGGGCAAACGAAGGAAAGTAAAACCGTCGAACTGCAGCTGCCCGCCAACGATCAAGGGCCGGCACCGGGAAGCGAACGGACACGGATGAATGCAGCAATTTAGAAACGTTAATCATTTCACTCGTCGTTGTCACCCAGTCGCTGCAGCGGTTGAAGTTGGAGCATCACGTCGCTGCTTCCAACCCAATCGCGCTCTCTAAACGCTGATGAGGCGTGCGCCAACGGCGAGCGGAATGGTTCAGGTGTGTGTGGGCGGAAGGAGGACATTTGAAAATGGGCCACCGTAATGGCGTCGACAGTCGATAAAATCTCTCCATCCGTCCGGCTCGTCCGTTTCGTTTCGTTCGTTTCATTCGGTGCAGTTAAGTGCATCCGTATGTCTCCATTGGCCGGTGGTCGGTGTGTGCGCTCGCTATTCAAACCGGAAGTGGCCGTGTGCACACACACATACGCGCACACGTCGTCGCCAGGCTGGGTGGCTTTCATTAATAAAACCCACCGGGAAAGAAATGGTGAGTGTGAAGTGCGCTAGATAGAGAGAATAGGATGAAAGAGTTGATATTGGTGGACGAATTGAAAACGAAGCACGCACCAGAGGACTTCGTGTAGTATTAGCAGACATACATGCGTTATGGGACGACACGAGTCGGATGTAACGTATTGCTAATGATGGTTCACTTAATCTATTACAATTCGAGAAAGAATGCACGAGAACACCCTCTCTAAGCTAGCCTCTCCCTGAAATTCTTGCAGGAGAAAGTCGTCGGAAACAATGTGGTTTTCTGTATTGAGTACGAGAAACAAACCGACAGTACACAAACCATTCAATGTAGTTCAATTTAGCTGCCTGAAAAACAAACTTCACGATGCCGGCCTAGCCACAGTGTTGCCGGCCTAGCGAAACGACGGGTGAGTGTGCGCGCCCTTCCATAAAACTTCACAAAACAACTGACTTCTACAAGAATCGCATCCGAAAGTGGTTCCCGGTGTTGCCGGTGTGCGCTTGGTGATTCCGGAGGTGACGGTGAACACACACTCAAATTCAATAACCCACACGCGGAAACTCCCAAACGGTGTATAGTGGGCCATTTGTTTTTGTGTGCGCTTGTGCCACCGCACGAGATGCAGCTGCCGTTGCGGGCGAGCGAACTGTTGCGGTGCATTCGCGGTGGGTTGTGTGGCCCTGGAATACAAGCGGGATCGATCGGTGGAAACTTTCTCCACTGCCTTTCGAGTTCGGCTCCGTCACAGTGCCGGTCGTTATTATTAGTGCGCACACACAATGCGTTTAGAGTGTACGTTTCCATAAAAAAACCGAAATAAATACAACCTTACGTGCACGTAGCGCAATGAGCGCGAGCGTATGGGAAAAGTTGCTCCAGTCGTGTTCCAGGCGAGGGGTTTGTTCCCATTGGAAGGATTTGTACGCTTTAGTGGTGGCAATAGGCGAACACACAAAAACGCGCGATTTTCAATATGCATAGGCAAGCTCCATGTACGAAGAACTTTTGCGTTTCTTTGTGGCTAACCGAGGAAGGAAGCAAACGGAACAACCTCGTCACACCCTCACACATACACAAAGGGGACAAGTAGCAGCATCTAGCAGTTGAAAAGAGTAGCTTTAAGTTCTGATTGAGGAGCAAATCGATTCGAGCTAAAGCATTTTTTTGCGGCTGTTCACCTTACAGGAACACTTGATCGTTAGACGTAAAGTTTCTCGGGCGCTTTTGAATCTCTAATTGAATGCTAGGTACTGTGCCACGCTTCCGCATTTTGTACGATCGAAAACTTTAAGACAATGGTTGTGAGCTAAACCCAGTATCTATCTTTAAGAGAATAGTCAGCGACGAATATAATTGATTTTCACTAGAATAATTAATCATACCAAAGGCAACTACTCGAGACAATTATCGATTGAAAAGGAAGCACGAACATACCATTTAATATTCACTTTTTTAATTACAGCATTCACTGTAAGTTTGCTTGCTTGAAACCCCATTTGAGGAATTATTAACGACTTTATGCTCCGGAATATGATCTCCTGTCCAAGAAGGTTAGCAGACGTAGGTAGTAGACCGGACACAACGATTTCGAAAAAGGATAGATTAAATATCGCTCCGAGTGTATGTGTAACGGTTTAAACAGATTTTAATTAAGACACATCATATTCTTAAGCCGTTTTCATTAGACGAACCTCCGCCAAAGGTGTTTCGTTTGAAATATTAAATACCACTGAGGTGCCCTATAGTTTGCACAAAATTTACAACACCCGTTTCTCACCTCTTCACGCACATCAGCCCAGAAGTTGTGTGTGTGTGTGTGAAAAGGTCAGCGGATCCACGCCGAACGGACCCGCCGCGACCGACCCATAAGCGGGGCCCATAAATCTAATCGTTACATTAAATAAATTACCTTTCATCAAGGTGCGCCCGCACACATTCTCCTTCTCCCGGCCGTGGAGAGTCCGAGCCTGTGTTCCCGCCGCACGCGCCTCGGGCGAATATATTAAGCCATTCGCTATGGCCCTGCTGCTGCTGCTGCTGCGAGCGGCACCAGCTGCTGAGGGAGCTAAATCATTTTTTTGCACATCACTCGAGGTTCGCCCGCACGGTGATGAAAATCCCGATTAGCAGCCACATATACTGCGAGTTGGTCTGGTAGTAAATTTTTTAATCATACAGCTCCTCATGCTACTACTTCCCACACCGATGTGAGCGTGTGTGTGTGTGTGTATGTGGGTCGTTGTGCGCGCGAGTCAGATCAATTACGATGGCCAGACCATTTTTACGGCCAAATGGTCGCCAATTATGGCGGGTGGGCTGATCGCGTGTTTATTGGCGAGTGGTAGGCCCGCTTTTCGGAAGTAGACCCTTTGCGGGCAGGATTTGGTTCCACTTCATCGCCGGCGGTGGCGCAGTTCGCGTGGAGAGAGCAAACGAGGCTTGCCGATTAGAAGATTTGACGGTCGCGAGCGCGCGCGCGAGCGTCCACGTTCGGCCTCTGTTTCATGCCGGCGAGTAATTTGTAGGAGCAATTTTGCACCTTCTCACATCTCGATACGACGGAGCCATCAGAGATTGCGCATTTACGAAGCCGGGCTCGATTAATACCTTCCTGGCAGGCGACAATCTTCTCAAGGGTTGCTCTCTATTGGCACAGACCGGAACTGTGCTAGCGTTTTTCAGCGTGTCCTAACCTCAAACTTTCAACAGCACGCGCGCCCAGGCATCGAAGCAAAGATTGAAGAAACTTCAGTTCCCACTGCGGGATATTAACACAAACAACTCCCCGAGCTTGCAGATATTAAGTCGTTCGCCCGTCGTCACGTGACTAACCTCACCCGCCAGGACGAACCTGTCAAAACATGGTCACGATAAAAATCGCCCGAAAACGACGTCTTGCACGCCAATTCTTCCCAGCAATGTCCCGCCTCTTGTCCTTCAGCGGGAAACGAACTATGCCTATGCCTGGAGGTGCCGCGGTCCAAAGCGTACGGGGGATTGAATGTTTTATGGAATATTTGCGTTATTAATCGGTAATTACACGCTCGCGTATTAAACGCTGCCCTCACTGTCCGCAAACGCTCGGGGCAGGGAAACGGAACACCTTCACTACGGGTCTGCCTTGGTGGATTTCGCACCGTGTACCAGGCGCGACCGAATGCGGGACCGCGCGAAGTTGGGGCGTGGATTGAAATAACAGTCATTGGATTGGTGTGGTCACCGTTCAGAAGCCACTGGAGACTGTTGCATGAGTAAGGACCGCACTTGGAGGCTACCGATGGTTGTTGGGTAGGGATTTTTGTTTCTTGCTGAGGAAATTGGATAGGAATAGTTAGATAGACATAAAGATTCCAATAACTAAATATAGATGTAACTTGTCAGTCTTAGTATTCATTTTTGATAGTTAACAAATATTCAGGCATCCAGCAAATTGGATCTTATAGTTACATTGATATTTCCAGAACGTTCAACAATAAAAACGAATCGTTATTGTCTCCTATAGCCCAACAACGAATCGACGATTTGCCTGTACAGTGGAGATTATTATATTCACCGCCCATTCTATTACTTCTTCAACTACGCTACATCCCAATCGCTCCCTCCCTTAACTGGAACGTTAAGGGCTTCCTAAACCGGCAATCATCCTTTCTTGTCCCGGGGTTTTTCTTCGGTACGCTCGATAAAAGAAGGAAGAAATACAACACACCAAAAAACAGCAGGCACATGGCAAGTAGGATCGTTCACATCCTTGCGCGCAGGAGAACCCATTTTTCACCGAAAAGGAAGCAGCTGCTCGATCTAATTGAGCGACCACGACGCAGGGGCACACACACACACAAACGGCCGCCCGAACCACCTGGAAGCACCTGGAATTGGGTCGTGTTTGTCGTCGTTTTCTAATCGGTTACGTCCCGGCTTTCCATCCGCCGTTGGCTTAATGGCGTCGTGACGGTAGACTTAAGCATTTAAAAGAGTCTTCAAATTACGTGTTAATGTTTGGATTATTTTACCATCTATTTATTGCTAACGCGGCGCACCGTTTCACCCACAGAGCAATGGGAGTGAGAGCACCGCGTTGGAAATTAATTCACTTTTTATGGTGTGCACAGAAGTTTCCGGCGAATGGTTTGGAGAGTTGCTTTGATTGTCTCCTAAGGGTGGGCTCTGGGCTCTGCTCCGGAGCATCAGCAATTTGCACGGGGTTTGATCTAAATTCAATCAACTTCCGGCCCTTCGGTCGATGGTCGACGACCACGGAATGCCGCCCAAGGGAAGAAAAAGTTTTCCCGCACGGGCCCGCTACGGCCGAGACGGTGGAGTGGAAAACGAAACGCAGAGACTTCTTCTCGAAAGGCTTGATTATAATCTTCCGAGTCGGAGGCATTTCATTTTTAACATTCGCCGAGTTTTCAGCCTAGACTTCTTCGCCCGTTCTTATTCGGAGCGTGTCCCTTCCTCAGGATGCTTGAGTGAGGTGAACTGAGCTGGAAAAAAGGATAATTAGAAAATATCCGCACCTTTCGGCATACAGCCACCACACACACACACACATACAGTGAGAGACAGGACGGGAGCTAAAGGACCTTCGGGTGTTTGGGATCGGGAAAAAGGTTAGCAGATTAGCACGGGGCAAACACAGACACACACCGGGTGTGCCCTCTACCGTCGTCCATCTGCGCACACCTAACACCGGGCCTCTAATACACTCCAGCAGCTGCCGGCTCTGGCTGCAACGATCCTCCGACAGGATCCGTTTTTGTTTCTGGTGCTGGAAGTTCCAGGGTGTAAAAACAACGCACCAAAAAATCGTTTCATGATGAACCGAGCTATCAACAGCAACAAATCACCACAATAAAAACTTCTGGTACTGGAGCTTGTGCTCCAACCGAAGCTCGTCACGGCACAAAAAAGACGGTATTTATCTGGCAGGGACGAAAGTTTCGAACCGGCGTGCTTGATCGATCGATCTCGGCTGGAGTGAGGTCTCGCAACAACCCGTGATGGCTTCATCCGTATGGGTTATGGGTTTGTTTTTCATTTCGTTATCGCTTCAACCCGGCCCCGGTGGACTTGCCGGCGAAGCAAGTCATCCGAAGAAAGCCAGATGATAAAAAACAAACATATCTCCAACAAAACTCCTTTTTCGGGGCTCACCTCTCCAGCTGGTTTCCACCAAACGAGTTAAGAGTACTTCGCTATCATCTGCCCCGGAGAGCAGACTTACACAGGAGAAGACGAAAAAACGATGCCTCTAACCGTCCGAAGTTTGGATCAAAGATCAAATTCCTTCACAAACACGAGGGCACAATCGCACGGTACGGATGCCCCTACCTGGCCTTATAAATCACCGGCTCCCACTTTGGCATCCTGAAGGTGGCCACGGACGGAGTAACAGGCGAAACAAAAACGCGTTGCTCGGCGTGTATGTTCGAAGCGC
>KZ067975.1:338979-354742 GCA_002091845.1 Anopheles cracens
GATTGCAGCCGACCATCGCCTGCATAGCTCTCGGTCTCGGGGTTGGTTTTATTCCTCGTGAGTAGCTAGGCGATATGGAGTGGCCGACATCGTGTAACACCGGTAACAAACCAGCGGCAGTAAGTCGACGCGAATGGACAACGATATTTGGAGTAAAATGTGGGCAATTTGAGCGATAAAAATCGGCGCCATTAACGTACATGAGGGTTAGATTAATTATCGAGGCTTGGTTGAACGTTGCTCCTCAGAATGAAGGCAATAGAATCGAGCTAGATACTTGCATAAACGATTTGAATGGGAAATAACTTCATTAGTCATATATTGGGACATCTGGTCAAACATGGAGCACGACAAACATTGAGAGATGTACATAGAACATCGTGCTTATTTGAAGAAAATCACTGTCAGATCCTATGTAATCACAAGCACTACAATCGTATGTTTTTCAGAATCTTTTCTGAGTATTTGCGAACGCCTTAGATTGTTTGTCAGGATCATCATGGTTGGAATACAAAAGAACTCGTCCAACTGCTCAGAAAAGAAAAGCTATAAACAGTGTGTTGCGAAATAAAGAACAATCTGAAATTCACGAGTCTCTGCTTTTCTCCATAAATCGGGTGAGATGAGCATGCGCGTACAACTGCAAGCCATAACGATACGTTGACAAACTTCAGAGCACGAGACACTCGCGCGCCTTCCAAACATCACCAACCACACGGTGCTTATTACGATTTAAACTCTAGCCCCGCTCGATGATGGATCGTAAAGGGACACAAACTTACTCCGGGCCGCTTCATTGTTGAAACCAGAGCACGCCGCTTTACGAGGGCGGAAGATCGTAAACGTTAAATGGTCGATTTGAAGCGGAAGGCTTCGGGTGGCGCGGCGCGCGTGCACAGACAATTTATGCAACCGAGACACTCCCCTCCCTCGGGGTAGCCCGTTTTTATAGCAAAACTCTTCCCGGGTACGGGGGTATGCAAACTATATTGAATTTGAATTTGTGAACAGTGAGCTGCCGAGGGGGAAATTATCACATTTTATCGATGTAAACAATTCATACAGTCCCATTAGAGGCAGCATTCGACGACGAGCGAGAAAGAGTGCATCAGACATCCTTCAAACTGCACTTCGCTCACCACCGAGTATGCAAATACCTGTGCAGCTCTCTACCCCCGGTCGAGGCAATAAAATGCATGCAAAATAAATCGCTCCGTACGGGCGCGATTAGACTTTTATTGCCCGTGTTAGATCATTCATCAAAGGCAGAACAACGACAACGGCAGAGCGCGTATGCAAATGACGGCGCGTCAGCTAGCTTTGATCAGCGGATTACTTTAATTGTGTCCCACCGCCGTGTTCTTACCCTGTCCACCCCAAAAATGCATCCACCAAGCACCAGCTCCGTTGGTGGAATTGTTTCTAAGTGCATTTAAGCTACACACACCAACATAGACCCACAAGCGTCCCACAAACCGGATATGGACGTTGGAAAAGCCCCGGAGCGCACGGCAATAATAATCATGCCAATAAAACTAACCTCGATTATGGCGGCCCGTGCTATTGCAACGCCAGCTCCTGTGGCGATCATCACACAAACACACACAGGCAGGCACACACAAAAAAGCCACTTAAATATCGTAATAGCCCCACAAAGGTTGGTCGTAAAATTCGTCCAAACTGGTGACAGTTTTTTTTTTGTTGTTATGCCCTCGCGAATCTTATCAGCCGCCTCATGATGGCTGACTCTCGCACAGCTCACTCGGAGAGATATTCAACTCATTACGGAACCGCTGGACCCTCTGGAGTGGCAATCGTAAAAGCGGTACGAGTAAAAAAAGTACGATAAAGCCGTTGTGAGCTTTGGTCGGGAAGATATTCGTGGCGCAAAAAAGGGCAACCGAAGGACGAGCACGCGCGCGCGCGCGCTCTCAACATCTTGGTGGACGACGACTACGACGGTGCGTGATTCGCAATCAGTGTTTGTTTGCTTTATCAACCTGTTCTCAGCCGCGGCGAAATAGCGGCCATAGCGTGTGATGGATCGTAAATCATTCTGGAAATCGAAAATCACTTCGGCGAGGTGTGGAGTTTACATTCGGGCGCGCAATCGGATGATTTTCTGCTCGCCGCTCGGGTATAGGTGTGAAGCCGTTCGGTTGTAAAGAAATAAATTTAATTTACACCGCAGTGGCCCCTTCCGCGATACGGATGGGTTCATTTTTGTTTTGTTGTTTCTAGTGCCTTTTCTTCTTGGAAGTCACCAATCAAGTTATGATTTTCGAAGAACATTACACAGCGTGTGTATCGAGGGAAAAATCCCCTCGGCACCGGCGACGAAGCCTAAAGGGCTGTTGCGCCGCGCGCACGCCAGCCACTGATCGAACAATCCGGCGGATTGTAGTCGAGTTTTGCGGTGGGTGGGAGGGCGAGAAATGGGAGGAACGCACACACACATACGAGCTGGTGTGATCAAGCAGCGTCGGTAAGCGTGAGCGAGCCGGTGCGCAGGCTGATTTGCGTTGTATATGCTGCTGGGGTGGTGTGGACCAAGCCAAGCGCGATGCTGGATGTCGGTTTCTGGGACCGGCGTTGGGCGCGTTGTGGCGTGGAGATGGCAACCGAGATTGCAGCCGACCATCGCCTGCATAGCTCTCGGTCTCGGTTGGTTTTGCATTCCTCGTGAGTAGCTAGGCGATATGGAGTGGCCGACATCGTGTAACACCGGTAACAAACCAGCGGCAGTAAGTCGACGCGAATGGACAACGATATTTGGAGTAAAATGTGGGCAATTTGAGCGATAAAAATCGGCGCCATTAACGTACATGAGGGTTAGATTAATTATCGAGGCTTGGTTGAACGTTGCTCCTCAGAATGAAGGCAATAGAATCGAGCTAGATACTTGCATAAACGATTTGAATGGGAAATAACTTCATTAGTCATATATTGGGACATCTGGTCAAACATGGAGCACGACAAACATTGAGAGATGTACATAGAACATCGTGCTTATTTGAAGAAAATCACTGTCAGATCCTATGTAATCACAAGCACTACAATCGTATGTTTTTCAGAATCTTTTCTGAGTATTTGCGAACGCCTTAGATTGTTTGTCAGGATCATCATGGTTGGAATACAAAAGAACTCGTCCAACTGCTCAGAAAAGAAAAGCTATAAACAGTGTGTTGCGAAATAAAGAACAATCTGAAATTCACGAGTCTCTGCTTTTCTCCATAAATCGGGTGAGATGAGCATGCGCGTACAACTGCAAGCCATAACGATACGTTGACAAACTTCAGAGCACGAGACACTCGCGCGCCTTCCAAACATCACCAACCACACGGTGCTTATTACGATTTAAACTCTAGCCCCGCTCGATGATGGATCGTAAAGGGACACAAACTTACTCCGGGCCGCTTCATTGTTGAAACCAGAGCACGCCGCTTTACGAGGGCGGAAGATCGTAAACGTTAAATGGTCGATTTGAAGCGGAAGGCTTCGGGTGGCGCGGCGCGCGTGCACAGACAATTTATGCAACCGAGACACTCCCCTCCCTCGGGGTAGCCCGTTTTTATAGCAAAACTCTTCCCGGGTACGGGGGTATGCAAACTATATTGAATTTGAATTTGTGAACAGTGAGCTGCCGAGGGGGAAATTATCACATTTTATCGATGTAAACAATTCATACAGTCCCATTAGAGGCAGCATTCGACGACGAGCGAGAAAGAGTGCATCAGACATCCTTCAAACTGCACTTCGCTCACCACCGAGTATGCAAATACCTGTGCAGCTCTCTACCCCCGGTCGAGGCAATAAAATGCATGCAAAATAAATCGCTCCGTACGGGCGCGATTAGACTTTTATTGCCCGTGTTAGATCATTCATCAAAGGCAGAACAACGACAACGGCAGAGCGCGTATGCAAATGACGGCGCGTCAGCTAGCTTTGATCAGCGGATTACTTTAATTGTGTCCCACCGCCGTGTTCTTACCCTGTCCACCCCAAAAATGCATCCACCAAGCACCAGCTCCGTTGGTGGAATTGTTTCTAAGTGCATTTAAGCTACACACACCAACATAGACCCACAAGCGTCCCACAAACCGGATATGGACGTTGGAAAAGCCCCGGAGCGCACGGCAATAATAATCATGCCAATAAAACTAACCTCGATTATGGCGGCCCGTGCTATTGCAACGCCAGCTCCTGTGGCGATCATCACACAAACACACACAGGCAGGCACACACAAAAAAGCCACTTAAATATCGTAATAGCCCCACAAAGGTTGGTCGTAAAATTCGTCCAAACTGGTGACAGTTTTTTTTTTGTTGTTATGCCCTCGCGAATCTTATCAGCCGCCTCATGATGGCTGACTCTCGCACAGCTCACTCGGAGAGATATTCAACTCATTACGGAACCGCTGGACCCTCTGGAGTGGCAATCGTAAAAGCGGTACGAGTAAAAAAAGTACGATAAAGCCGTTGTGAGCTTTGGTCGGGAAGATATTCGTGGCGCAAAAAAGGGCAACCGAAGGACGAGCACGCGCGCGCGCGCGCTCTCAACATCTTGGTGGACGACGACTACGACGGTGCGTGATTCGCAATCAGTGTTTGTTTGCTTTATCAACCTGTTCTCAGCCGCGGCGAAATAGCGGCCATAGCGTGTGATGGATCGTAAATCATTCTGGAAATCGAAAATCACTTCGGCGAGGTGTGGAGTTTACATTCGGGCGCGCAATCGGATGATTTTCTGCTCGCCGCTCGGGTATAGGTGTGAAGCCGTTCGGTTGTAAAGAAATAAATTTAATTTACACCGCAGTGGCCCCTTCCGCGATACGGATGGGTTCATTTTTGTTTTGTTGTTTCTAGTGCCTTTTCTTCTTGGAAGTCACCAATCAAGTTATGATTTTCGAAGAACATAAAACTCATCGAACCGATCAATCAATCGCGGCGCCAATCACCGGTACCTGTGTGCTGGTAGTGGTAACATGATCTGATCGAAAGACATTCTAATGATTGTGCACGGTGACATTTTAATATTTGGTCGCGACGGGGAGGAAGAAGCGTTTGGTTTGGGTTTAATCTTTATTCCGATCGAATTGAATTTTGTGCTGGATTAATCATAAAAACCAAGGATATGAAATAAATCCGCATAATACGTCACTGTCACAATAAAATGGTATGAACCACCAAAAAAGACAACAATACCGCTAAAAATACATTCAAAGCCGCAGCCTCCTTTTCTGTGTCTTGAATTTCCGGCAAAAAAGCCACCCAAAAACCGACATTCCGACGCGTAAACATGATTTCGATCCCGAACAAAAAGGTATTTTGTCCCCGACGGCTAGTATTTGCCTTTCGCCGCAAAAAAAAAAAAACGAAAAATGCCACAACCTCTCAATGTGTAGCGGGCATCACATCATCAATCATATCAATAATCTTCTCTCCCTGAGCACCAACCGCTTGCGCTCCCACACTTCCTTCGCCGGAAAGTAAATCTTGTCCGGAAGAAAAAGTGCGTTAAATCAGTTTACAAAATCGATATTTGCATCCAGAGACTTCAAAAGCCCCACGGGTTCCACCCACCCACGGCGCGTTCAGTAGTAGCAGGTGGGTCGTCTCTGGCGAAGGGCTGAAAAGTTTATCGTTCAATTTGGGAAGACCACAGGGTGTGTGAAGCGAAGATGGAGAGAAAAGACGCACACAATATACAGACACACCGGAAACCGCTGCGGAACTTCTGGAAATCCGACCCTACCCAAGATAACGGTCACTAAACTAATGATCGATTTAGGTACAGCCCGGGCCAAAACACTCCATGCGACCGCCCCGTCGTCTTTGGGGCACGCACACGCACCCAATCTAATCATGGACGAATATTTCTACGATCATTCATCCCCGGAAAAAAGGGCATCCAACGCACTCCAAACGGAGCGAACGGAGGGGTTCAAGTGTGCCGGCGAGAAAATGAAATCTTAGATGTTTTCTTTGGTGTCCGGCGGTGGGTCGGAAAACCGAAAGTTATGCGAGCAAGCCGCGGGCGTCCACCGTATTTGTGCCAGCTCCGGGAAGCCCTCATGGGGTGCGATTTGACGTGCGGCGACTCTGTCGGTATCCGGATCCGGCTCGGTGTACGAATCTGATCGGTGTACATTTCTTGCCCGGGAAAACGGAGCCTGATGCTGAGGAACGGAACGTTTTTACTTGGTAACTTTTTTTTCATTCTTTTTGGATGGAAGGATGTTTTTGTCGGAGAAGAACTTAGAAAACAAAAGAAGCCAGCTCCAAAATATGGAGAAATTTGATTATGTTTACCAAATTTGAAACCACTTAGGTTAACCTTTAGGCATATACATTTCAAATCTTTTGCTGAATCTTAGTGGATTAAATTGAATTCGATAGATATAATATTTCGATTGAGAAAACTATTGCAAAGTCTTCTATCAATATCTCGGGCTCGGGTTGGTCGAGTTTTTGAATAGGATGATATTCTGCAAGCATCAACGCAAGCAATAAAATCGCAGCACTCGCTCAGAATTGCAAATGAGTGATGGTACTCAAGCAAATCGTCAAAGGTCCAGTTGAGCAAAAGGGTCGGAAAAAGTTCAAGAATTTCAACACAACAACATGAAAACTGTGTGCCAGGGTGATAGAAGAGTGGATCAACAAATCGGCACACCGAATCTGTTTGATTTAATCCGTTCCAAGCCAAATCGAACAAAAAATATGCTTCAATAAGGTTAAAGTCTCAAGGAAAGCGTAAAATTTCATAGGGACCTTACATATTTCGAAAGATTCACACATGTCAGGCATAAACCTTTCCAAGAGCTGCCTTTTTAAGACAGTTCAAAATGATTTATCGGGATCGCTTATCAATTTCTAGACATTTCTCCAACATGTTTCTGCCTCTGTTTTATCGCGTCACAGTCATTGGAGTTCCATTGAAGTAACATGTCCGCGGGGTCACTCAATTAAGCTATCTATGCAGACGCAATAAGCGCAAAAGCCTCACCCGATAACAAGAGCACCCATCCAAACCGTCGTCATACCACGCAACGAAGTATACGAAAAAACGCAAGCACCCAAAAAAACCCAAAAATCTTCCCGAACCCGTCATGGACAGGAGGAAAAAAAGGCCCGAATCATTTAAATAAACAAAGCCCGCCAAGTCGCAGTCAAAAAAAAAGCAACAACCGCACTCCGTCCGGAAACAATCGTCTTATCTTATCGGCGCATTTTAGCGCATATGCTCCGCTTGAATCGCGATCGCCAGAGCGCGCCATGGTTTTGTCAGTTGGAGATTTTAATTTACGCTCGCCGGAGAGGGTCACTGCTTTCGATGAGCTGGGTTTTCGAATTCGAAACCCGGCCGTCGGACGCTTCGCTTGGCTAGCTACCCGAAACACATGAAGGGAACTCTTTGCATCGGGAGGCGCGTTATCAGCGGTCGGTTTGAAACGGCCCGATAGTGGCGCGACCAACGGCGGCAAACCGGCCCGACAGAAGTCGAACAAATGCGTGCTGATAATGCGGCGGTACGCTTTGGCGGCTTCGGAATAAAAGTGAAATGAAGTGCACGGCCCAAACGGTGCGAGTGCGACAACGATTTGTTGGTGGAATGGACGCGTGGCTAACACTCACGCTGTTGTCAGGATGTGCCGCCTTAAAATGAGATGACGAATTAGGGGTTGGAAGTAATGAAAAAGCAGCACTTGCCCAAAACTTAACGCATATGTGTGTGTGTACGAAATGAGGTTAAAACATTTAATAGCTAGTGATTATAGCTCTGCCTTCTAATTGACAAAGTACACCCTTTTTTGGAAAGCCACACACAGGCACATGCTCCACGGTAATCTTCGGACGGACACGAGCCGTACTTGGTCATTTTCTCCCCTGCAATAACCGACAATAGGAGGCCTTTGCGGTGTTGCAACAACATTAAGCACGGTTGTAATTTGGGACTTTGCGCAAAACGCACTGTCGCAGTAGCATCTGAGCGGAAGTGTCCGAATCCGTCCTGGAGAAAAGGCACCAAACATTGAAACCACTTTGATACGCCACGTCGTCGTCTTCGTCCCTCTGTAAGTATGTTAGAATTGATCGTTTTTAATAAGCCCTTCCCTTCTGATACGATCGCCATCGCGCCGGTGTGCGTCTTCGGGACATCGAAACCGATCCGCATCACCGGAAGCGCCCGACATAGGCGTATGCCAGCTGGTGCCGCGTCGTATGCAGCGGTGGGCAGATGGAAATTGAGTGGCGCACGACGGCGAAACGACGAGAAATGGGGGAGAATGAACGATGGCAATCGATACCACGCTGCGTGATCCCGCAGGAGGATCATTATTTCAGGGTGGGGCCCTCCCGTCAGATCGGTCGGGTTTGATACTTCCCCGTGCGTCAGCTCTTCGACGTGCATCGTTCCAACAGACCCGGCGATCTCGACCCGACAGGTTGTATCGCTTACGAGCGCCTGCATCTTCTCTTTAAGGGTTGCGGCGATCGCTTTTCTTTTCTCGCTTTATGCTCTTTTTGTGTGTTGCTGCCCGAACGCCATCATTAACAGCAGCGGACGATCTTCCCGGGCCACCGGCCTGATACCCGGGACTGCCCAAATTAAAGCGTACATAATAGAGGTATAAGGTGGCACATAAATCTACCCCGGGGCTTTTAATAATAAAAAAACAACGCTAAAGCGTGCGGAAAGAATGGGCCGGCGGCTGGCGCTTATGGCCAACACACACTCGGGCACATCTCCACATTATCGAACAGCTGTCAAACGGATGTCGAGCGCTGCCGGGGCGATCAATTAGCGAAGTGCATTTTGGGGATCCACTTGGTGAGAATGCATCCGGACGAGCTGAATTCAATTTGACCACAGAACAGGGAAATGGGGTGCTGGTGGCAGTGAAGCTGACGGGTATTGTTCAACATAGCGAGTATTGCAAGACTTGTATACTAACAACTACATCAAAAACGTATGCGTCTACTGTTTTTAAAAAAGTTTTTTTATACTGCAAAATTTACTTGAAATCTCTGATGAAATGCGAGTTTCGATATATACATGTACACTATAAACTATCCTAAGAAACATTCTTCAAGTGCTTCACTCTAACAAACGACTGTCAATCTTGTCATGATCTGATCTCTCTAAATTGGGAGTCTGTTTACAGGTAGATGTGTCACATTAGCCAACATTCCAAATCAAAACCGACTCTGGATATAACTACACATGAGAAAATTTACATTTTTGTCAAAAACTCTTGATTAATGGGCTGCGTTTTGTTGAGCTTCTTACTTTTCATGTAAGAATAATTTTGAAAATAGATGTAAATATTGCTCTTGAACAAAAAATCTTAACATATGCTTGGGATTCTTAACAAAGCAGCAACAAGGGTGCAAATTAACAACATACTACCAAGTTATAATAATTTACTCATCGTAATTATATTTCTACTCATTGGATCGGATTCCTCAACGCCCTTAAAAGCTCCCAAACTCCAATGAAATAATCGAAACTTTGCGTTCATTTAATATCTTCCGTGCCGTGCGCGCGCCTTAAGCACTGTTCCCCGACCAGCACACGTACTTTGAACACACATCCGAACTTTTTCCCCATTTTTATGTCCGAGATCGTTGCCGTGTCTGGCCGTTCAGCGAAAGAGAAATGTCGCCCAGACGGTCGTCCAGTTGCCATTGCGAATTTATATGTCCTGCCCAACTCCGAAACCCGCTCTATGCGCCTACCCACGGAAGCAGCGAGGAGTGGAGCGAATATTTAAACGCGTCTGCTGGAGGATGTCGCGTGGATGGCGACTTGGCGCGCTTGTGCGATTTTTTTGTTAGCGCTGCAACGTCGGCACCACTACTAAGAGACGTGCGAGAACGAACAAAAAAAAACGCACTGACTTGGCAAGCCACTTTCGAGTGAACTGATCCACATAACGATTGGCAGGAAGTGCGCACGGTCCCGAGAAGTACGGTGAGATTAATTGAGTTAAGAAATAATTTATTTTCCGATTACCCGCTTTCGCTTCGGGAGGTGTCGGGTTGCGATAGAAGACTGCCACTTTACAGTATTAATTAAACCGATACGGATTCCTTCACATCAGGTCAGTATCTGTGTGTGACAGTTTGTACCTTACAAACGGCGAGATATTTATCCTGACGCGTTTGTGTGTCCTAAATAAATAAAAAACGATCACAACACACACAGGATAGCTACGCTCCTTTTTTGGAAAGCCACACACAGGCACATGCTCCACGGTAATCTTCGGACGGACACGAGCCGTACTTGGTCATTTTCTCCCCTGCAATAACCGACAATAGGAGGCCTTTGCGGTGTTGCAACAACATTAAGCACGGTTGTAATTTGGGACTTTGCGCAAAACGCACTGTCGCAGTAGCATCTGAGCGGAAGTGTCCGAATCCGTCCTGGAGAAAAGGCACCAAACATTGAAACCACTTTGATACGCCACGTCGTCGTCTTCGTCCCTCTGTAAGTATGTTAGAATTGATCGTTTTTAATAAGCCCTTCCCTTCTGATACGATCGCCATCGCGCCGGTGTGCGTCTTCGGGACATCGAAACCGATCCGCATCACCGGAAGCGCCCGACATAGGCGTATGCCAGCTGGTGCCGCGTCGTATGCAGCGGTGGGCAGATGGAAATTGAGTGGCGCACGACGGCGAAACGACGAGAAATGGGGGAGAATGAACGATGGCAATCGATACCACGCTGCGTGATCCCGCAGGAGGATCATTATTTCAGGGTGGGGCCCTCCCGTCAGATCGGTCGGGTTTGATACTTCCCCGTGCGTCAGCTCTTCGACGTGCATCGTTCCAACAGACCCGGCGATCTCGACCCGACAGGTTGTATCGCTTACGAGCGCCTGCATCTTCTCTTTAAGGGTTGCGGCGATCGCTTTTCTTTTCTCGCTTTATGCTCTTTTTGTGTGTTGCTGCCCGAACGCCATCATTAACAGCAGCGGACGATCTTCCCGGGCCACCGGCCTGATACCCGGGACTGCCCAAATTAAAGCGTACATAATAGAGGTATAAGGTGGCACATAAATCTACCCCGGGGCTTTTAATAATAAAAAAACAACGCTAAAGCGTGCGGAAAGAATGGGCCGGCGGCTGGCGCTTATGGCCAACACACACTCGGGCACATCTCCACATTATCGAACAGCTGTCAAACGGATGTCGAGCGCTGCCGGGGCGATCAATTAGCGAAGTGCATTTTGGGGATCCACTTGGTGAGAATGCATCCGGACGAGCTGAATTCAATTTGACCACAGAACAGGGAAATGGGGTGCTGGTGGCAGTGAAGCTGACGGGTATTGTTCAACATAGCGAGTATTGCAAGACTTGTATACTAACAACTACATCAAAAACGTATGCGTCTACTGTTTTTAAAAAAGTTTTTTTATACTGCAAAATTTACTTGAAATCTCTGATGAAATGCGAGTTTCGATATATACATGTACACTATAAACTATCCTAAGAAACATTCTTCAAGTGCTTCACTCTAACAAACGACTGTCAATCTTGTCATGATCTGATCTCTCTAAATTGGGAGTCTGTTTACAGGTAGATGTGTCACATTAGCCAACATTCCAAATCAAAACCGACTCTGGATATAACTACACATGAGAAAATTTACATTTTTGTCAAAAACTCTTGATTAATGGGCTGCGTTTTGTTGAGCTTCTTACTTTTCATGTAAGAATAATTTTGAAAATAGATGTAAATATTGCTCTTGAACAAAAAATCTTAACATATGCTTGGGATTCTTAACAAAGCAGCAACAAGGGTGCAAATTAACAACATACTACCAAGTTATAATAATTTACTCATCGTAATTATATTTCTACTCATTGGATCGGATTCCTCAACGCCCTTAAAAGCTCCCAAACTCCAATGAAATAATCGAAACTTTGCGTTCATTTAATATCTTCCGTGCCGTGCGCGCGCCTTAAGCACTGTTCCCCGACCAGCACACGTACTTTGAACACACATCCGAACTTTTTCCCCATTTTTATGTCCGAGATCGTTGCCGTGTCTGGCCGTTCAGCGAAAGAGAAATGTCGCCCAGACGGTCGTCCAGTTGCCATTGCGAATTTATATGTCCTGCCCAACTCCGAAACCCGCTCTATGCGCCTACCCACGGAAGCAGCGAGGAGTGGAGCGAATATTTAAACGCGTCTGCTGGAGGATGTCGCGTGGATGGCGACTTGGCGCGCTTGTGCGATTTTTTTGTTAGCGCTGCAACGTCGGCACCACTACTAAGAGACGTGCGAGAACGAACAAAAAAAAACGCACTGACTTGGCAAGCCACTTTCGAGTGAACTGATCCACATAACGATTGGCAGGAAGTGCGCACGGTCCCGAGAAGTACGGTGAGATTAATTGAGTTAAGAAATAATTTATTTTCCGATTACCCGCTTTCGCTTCGGGAGGTGTCGGGTTGCGATAGAAGACTGCCACTTTACAGTATTAATTAAACCGATACGGATTCCTTCACATCAGGTCAGTATCTGTGTGTGACAGTTTGTACCTTACAAACGGCGAGATATTTATCCTGACGCGTTTGTGTGTCCTAAATAAATAAAAAACGATCACAACACACACAGGATAGCTACGCTAATCGGAAAAATGGAAACATTACACCCAAGTTGTGTCCATCGGTTGTGTCCCTAGTCCACATCAGCTATAGAGAACGGTTGCCGAACCTCATTGCCAACAACAAAAAAGGAGCAGGATAACGATTCTCGTGGTTTGGGCCAGCGAGCCAGCCAGACAGACGCGATGCACACACACGCCACGGGGAAAGGTCCATCCCCGTGCACGGTAAAGGACATTCGAGGACACACCGAATCGGGCACACACATGAACACCGGGACACCGAACAGGACACACATGGCGACGGTGGCCGTGGAGCGGGGGCAAAGCGCTGTTATATAAGGCACACTCGCACATACTCAGCTAGTCGGGGTGGCAATATCACACACAGACACAAGCGAGCGAGCGCGCGCGCGTACCGGAGGGAGATGGCCGCAGCCGAAGACAGCCGCACCAGAATTCCCATGCCGGTGCGCGCGTACCACAAAATGGGTTCAAATCCAGTCAGCTTCTTCTTTCGGCCTCTACGCCGGCTGTGCTGTAGCACGCGCTGCAGACGGCAGGCACACATACACAGCCGCGCGTGCACACATTGCATAAGACTACAGGCACACGAACACCATCAACTACTACACCACCACCACCACCAGCGGGGCAGGATGAGATTATGGCATGGGAAAAAGTCGCCTTATGCCCGCGGGCGCCTTCTCCCGCCGTTCCACAGGTCGGTCGGGCGCGCTTGAAAAGTGAAAAGGATTCGGCTCGTCCTTGGCTTGTCCTGGCGCGCAAAGGACGCGCAAAGCGAGAAGCTGTTGCAAAGTTTCAGTCTTGCTTTTATTTTATTTTTTATTTTGCCGCTCCTGGCTGCCACCTTTCGAGAGAAGCTGACTCGACCGGTTTTGCACCACTCGCCGGCTCGCGACTCGCCTTTTAAGGACCTTTTAAGGATGCAACGGGGGACCGACGACAAACGACGATTTCTTTGCCGGCTACCTTCCTCAACGCCCGGTCTTCTCTTCCCCCTTAAAGGCCGCCGTTAAAAACCTGGGTGGAAAATGGCGCGGCGGCACAAACAATTCACTTTATGTATAATGCTCTCAATTAAGTAATTCCGCTCATTCGGGGTGACATTTATGTGCCGGGCCTCTCCGTTTCGGGTGCGCTAGACGGTGGCGCGTTTCTGGTGGCACACGGGTGTAGTAATTAAAATAAAATCTCTCAACATGCTGCTCTGTACGTTTGTTTAATGGGATACAATTGTGTGTACATAAAATATTGATTGAATTTAAAAAAGGGATTCAATTTATATCAAATTGAAAGCGTCTCAAGCGACTGCATTTCAACTCTAGCTCAGCAACGCACACTTTTCAACCCGTATAAAAGCACAATAAAACAGAAAAAGCACCCTCGGATGGGTGTTTTAATATCTCTCTACCTAAAAATAATCATCCTTTCAACACACATTTCCAGCGTCTGGTGGTCAGTGACTGCTGGAAAAGGACGTCGTCGCGTGGCAGCGTAGTCGTACCGTTCGGTCGTGTGGAGGTCATCCACTAGACTCCACGACGAAACGGATAGAGCGAAGTGGACTTGCTGCGCTCGCATCCCTTCCCATCCCATCGTACAACCGCAAGACTCGACCCAGTCGCAGGGTTCATATTTTTGGACGCAAAAGTACCGGGATCGTCCTTATTTTCCAAACCATGCACGCCACCACCCACACGGGCGCAAAGGACGCTCCTTAAGCTTTCCAGGTCGCCCCGCAAGCGTTTCGCCTGAAGTAGGTGAGCTTAGGACGCCGGGCACGAAGCGGTTTGGGTGTGTGTGTGTGCGACAAAGGTGTACGGGACCGTAAACCAACCGGGCTCCCGGAGGAGCATAATTTTCTACAAATTGAAAATATTTCATAATGCTTTAGAGAGACCGTCCGTTCCAGGCGATAGCGGTTTGCTCCACGAGGCAGAACGGCAAGACGACCGAGGTTACGGAGCCCAGAACCCAGAAGCTGGACCTCGCACGGCGAGTGTGGAAGCGAGCCGTGAGATAAAGCGTCACGAGATAGTAAATATGGATTGTGGCGAGCAACAAAAGGCAGAAGGCAGAGCAGCAGCAGCAACAACACACGACGAAACCTGAAGGACACATTCAGCATGACGGAACACGGAGCGCGCTGAAGGATGTGCGAAAAAAGGGGGAAGGAAAATCTCAAAGCGTACCGAACGGCCTGCTTCTGGGTGGGAAAATTCAAAGCGTAAGAAAATAAGTGTCCGTACGAAATGTGTTCGATTTATTCGGCGAGATTATGGGGCGAGCCGGTGTCTGCACCGCTGTTCGACATTCGACTCGTCCATTCCCATCGCCATCATCATCGTGGCCGTCGTCGTCGTCGTGTACGTGATCATGATTAAAAGATACGACACAATATGCTGCCCGTCATCAGACGCCCTTCTCGGTTGCGCCCTATGGTAGCATCACGCAGCATACCGTGTAGCATAATGGCGCTGGGAAACGCGGTGAAAAGAAGAACGCCACACAACAACCGTGGTGGACACGACATCTAGCCTAGGACATTCCAGGATCCGTGCGAGCGCACACGGCGCATCGGTGTGTGAGCGAAACGCGAGCGTTCCTTGTGCGCGACCGATAAAGACAGATCTCGCCTGCGATACTCCGGATACGGGCGAGACCGAAACCACAGCGAGCGAAGGCCAAACCCCGCGCGAACCGGTTGACCTTCGGAGGTCGGCCCTTCCGCCGGGGAGGGGATGGAACAAGCGGCAGAGGAGCCAACACACCCAACACACCCAAGAATCTTGTGGCAGCAGTACCTCTTCGCGCTTTCGAGATGATGTGAAAATTTATGTTTATGTGTTTCTATTTTAAATTGTTTATCTCCGTCGGGTCTCGTTCCGTGGTCGTGCTTTTCGCAGTGGCGGTTTGACCATGCGTATGCGTGTGTGTGTGTGTGGGGGGTTTTTTATGTTGCCTCGCAGAAGATGACGGCTGGGAGGTTTTTATTTTGTTCTCGACGTTGGGGAAGTTGGGGCTAAATGCACCTCGCAACACTGTTTCCAGCTCCGAAGGTATACAAATTGTTCCAATGTTTTGATATTCCACTGTATTGGTAGAAGAGACACTCTTCCT